>VZTL01014162.1:0-24444 GCA_013400535.1 Scopus umbretta
ATATAAAAGAAGTAAAAGAAAGCCATGTCAGGCTAGGGGGTTGCCACATAAGTAGGAGGTCACATTATTCATGCCTCTGGCAGCCACTCCTGCTGAAGGACTGATTTTGCTCCATTTCCATGTAAGGCAGTGCTAAGGCCATACACAACTGCACAGAGCTCCTTCAAAATGAAGCCTGAACATAAAAATCACCCATTTCTCAGCTGGTGGTTGGTGTGAAGGCTTCTTGCCACCAAGAAGCCTTCACAAGACCACCAAGGTCTCTGGTCTCACAGCCTTCAGGGAGTTTATCTTTTTGGAAATGCAAGCAGGGGACAGGGAAACGCAGGCTCTTCAGGATCCCTGCAGCACCCTAGCCCAGATATATTAGGTCCAAACCCCATGGCACCTGGCAGCCATGGATTAGATGGCCAGGGTCAGCTCTGAATGTTCTTGCTGGATAATATTCCACCATCTCACCTTCCTGCTGCTGCACAGGACCATTTTTACAGGGTATGCCTGGACAGAGTCCCTGTTCACTGAGAACTTATTTGGGATAATTTTCTGAAAGAAGGAGCTTATGAATACAAGCCAACACATACTGATACTCTGTCCCAGAAGAACATCATATTCATCCCCGTTAGTCATCCTGAAAGACCTACCTTCTTGAAATGTGGCATGAGTTTTGAGTCCTTTCTGTGAATTTCAGTTCTTTCTATCTTTCGAGGCACATTGACATTTCCAAGCTTTGTGCTGTGCAAGGACTCTGATTGACGGCAACCAGCTCTCTTGTCCTTTCTCTGGAGTGCTGGGGACTGTAAATGTAAGAGCTCAGACCTCTGCTCTCGTATGTCACTGTGCATCAGCATCATCCCATCACCATGGAATTGCTCTAACATAGTGGGAGCTGCAAGAGCCTGGCAGAACCTCTTGACAGGACTGGCAGATATTTTTAATTGTTTAAGAGCATCACTTTAACAGCCTTAAATCAGTCAGCACTGGCACAGGACCATATTTGTCCTCAAATCCCAGAGGTCTCTCTCTCCATTTTAATGTGTAGTTTGAGTTTATGTGATTTGCTGGTACCGTGTATTTTTAGCAAGAAGATATGTTTCTTTTGTATTGGCTCAGAAAGGTGAAAGTTTATCATTTAAAGAGCTTGGTGATGTCATCTGTACCTAGGGATTTACTTTTATGAGCTCACTCTGTCTGCTGCTATGTAATGGCTGCATTTTAAAAACTTGCATTGCTTTATTGAAAAATCATATTTAGAAACACCAAGCTGCATGCAGTCATTATTAGTATGAAATCTATCTAAATGTCTAAGTGTTGAAGCAGGATTTGCTTCATTTTTATTCACAATTCCACAAGGCTGCTCACATTTTGTATTCAGTCCCACCTGTAGAAATCTGAAGCAGTCATTGACCTCTGTGGAGCTACACTGAGTTTATGCATTGGTGAGACAAGGCAAAATTATTCATACTCTCAGGGCCCTACTTCCAGGTGAAATCCTCCAAACACTGATAAAAGCCTGCTTACCACACTTACAGATTAAGAATGGGGATACTACTGTTACAGCTGCTGTTTTAAGTAATGCAGTTGTTCATAGTACTTGTTGCATTTTATTTATGGGGGAGTTGAAACACTACAAGTGTGAGTGGCTCAAGGTCACACAATGGAGAAGAGGCAGAGTTTGCTCCATGCAGAATAGTAATGGGGACAGTCCAAAGTAGGCTGCCAGTGCACCAGGGCAGCTTCATCTCTCTTTACTTTCGACACCTCCATTGTAATCAGTACCTTAACCCAAACCTTCCCCAGATGTCACTGGCTATACATCTATACCAGTAAAGAGAACAGTCCAGGGTCTCTTATTTCACTCTGAGTGGTGCAACATGGCTTGTTTCCACATGCTTGAACTCTGTTCCTCTTTGCTCCTATTGGAGTAAACCCTTTTAGACTAGTGTCTCAGACTCTCTTGCCCTCTCCACCTCTCTCACACGCAACCCTTTCCCATCATGTAGGTGCTGAGATGTATTGGGTTTCTGTAGCAGTCATAGTGAGACTGATGCATGTTAAGCTTTTCTATACAGCTTCTCTGACTGCAGCGTGAGTCTTCCTCTGTGTCACTGAATGGCTTTCCTTCCTGGACTTCAGCAGTAAGATTTTATTTCTGTCTCCCTTTCCCTCTCTCTTCTGTCCCTTTTCTTTTCCTTTGCTCATACTTTTCTGTATCACCCGCTGTTTCTCCTTTTTTTCGTAGTTCTTATTTCCATGACAATATATGCTTTCTTTCCCTTTGCTCCCCTCTTCCTTTCCTTGGGTCCATGCTCCCACTCCAGTTTTCTGTGGCTGCAGAAGTGACAAGTACAACTGATGCCAGAAATTAGCACCAAAACACAATTATAACCATACCCCTAGAACCGGGGATCATCTGTCAGCATTCATTCCAGCACCAAGATCTTACTAAGGTAATAATTTTATCAACAATACCTTTCCCTGATCCTCCTCATCAAGGCCAGGTTCTGACCCTTGGATCTCCCATGTTGCCAACAGTAGCAGCAAGGAACCAGGGTCTGCCTGGCTGACTCCTCGCACTACCTCTCCTGGGACTGGTCATTCATTCAGCCTCTGACACACATTTTTCACCTGGCGCAAATGTGGAAAGCCAAAGAGAGCTGCCCCACAGGAAGAGTCCAGGCCTGATGTCACAATCTGGCTCACGCTATGATAAGTTATCCCTCTAAAAAGTTTCTGTTTGTTTCTGTTTTCTTTCCTAGTTCACCTTCTCCTCACCAGTTTTTTCTTGCCTTGCATGTTCTTTCTCTTTTCTTCCATTGTCCCTTGCTTCTCTCTCTTCTTGTTGTTTCTTTTGTGTGCATGCTAGTACAGCAGATGGGAAGGTCCCCCCTTGACTGTGTTGATCATGTTGGTCTTCCCAGAAAGCTGCTCCCTGCCAACTAATTTATGGACCTATCCCTGCTTGAACCCATTTCAGCTCCTTCATTTAGTGTGATGACATCCACCATCTTCTGATGTGGCCTGCAAGCAAAAAGTTTCAGTATCTCCCTCAAGGTGGAGAGTACTTTATGACCAGCTCTCAGTCAGTACTGCTACCTAAGAAGGAGAAAAAGAGATGTAGGTACGTAGGACCAAAAAAAACCTAACAGTCATTTATCCTTCTCTAAAGAAAGGTCACAGTAACTAGTCCTGGAGGAAGGAGCTGGAAGCTGGGGGGAGCTTTGTACTGTGGGTCCTCCAGAATCAGACCTGAAACTCACCCAATTTTACCTTATTATTGACAATCCTATCACTAAAAGTGGGCACATGATAGAGAATTTAAAGCAAAGAACTCCTGCATCATGTAAAAAAGCCTGTGGGAAACGGAAATCAGGAGCAACTTCAGTAGTGCAAAATATGACACCATGTACTCTTCAAGTATCTCCACATTGGTAGATAAAAGAAAGCTGGGCCAAGCCCCAAAGTTGATTATCTGCTTTGCTGCAAGCCTGTTATTTCAATCCTGACTCCATTTTGGAGGGCTCCAGCTTGTTCTTTCCAGGGCACTTCTACACAACAGTGTGGGTGTGAGCTGGTTCAGGCTGCTTGGCCTCATCTTCATCCAGCAGTGTAGGCATTGTCATAAAGACTCACAACAAAGATCAGATGCATGACCCACCCTGTGGTGGAAAAAACAAAAGATGGGGTGGATAGAAGTGTATTAGATGGCCACGGGGCAGATATGAGCCCTGGGAACACCATGTAACCATGAAAAAATTCAGTGGTGCTTGGAGATGTATCAGTCCAGAGAAAAACTGCTATGTAAAGCACAGGAGAGTGTCAACACATAAACAAAGCATCCATACTGCATGTAGAGTGGAAACTGAAGAACTGTTTCTTGCCATCAAAGCACAATCATCTGGAAAAGGAGTGTCAAAGAAATGTTTTCCTATAGTAGTCTAACTGCTTTTCAGGTGCCTCTGATCAGTTTGTGTACATGGACATACAGTGATGTTATTGCTAGCAACAGAACAGCACCATTTCTCAGAAGATGTCTTCCAGTGCTATGTACCTGCAGTATTCATGAGCGAGAACTGAGAGATTTAAGATGGGATTTGTCTTGCCCAAGTGTAGCTCTCTATAAGACAGAAAAAAGGACTGAGCTAATCACCCTGAGCTGCCATTAAAGTCAACTGGACTGACTCATACATCCCCTGCTTTAGGGTGGAACAAGCTGGTGCTGGGAAATGCCTATCTCCCTCTGCAGAGGGATCTGGACAGCCTGGATTGATGGGCCGAGGCCAATTGTATGAGGTTCAACAAGGCCAAGNGGGATGTGGCCAGATTTCTTCATCTATCGTGCAGGAGTCTGAAGCTCAGTGAATCCCTTGGCTGGTTTCTTTGATCATACCTCAGTGAACTAGCACCCCCTTCACCAGGTGTAGTCTGAGCAGACTTGTGTTGCCTCTTATGGGCTGGTTTAGACAAGGGCTCTGCAGAGGAAGTATCGCTAAAGTTACCCATCTGCGATCACCACTGCTCCGCAGCACAACAAGGCAGGGTCTGCCTGTTGGCTGACATAAACAGAAATGGCAGAAAGAGAGCGTGTATTGCAGTGCTTCCGGAAGAAATTCTCTGAATTGCAGCTGAATAGAGATAGTGCTTGCTGGTTTTCCACTACTCAGCTCATTAGGAAACCACTAGCAACCATAAGTGTCAGAATTACAGACAAATCTTGAGCCTCCCTCTTGCAGGATGACTCAAAGAGCAGGTGGAGATGTCCTGACTGACACTAGTGCTGACCTAGCGCTTACCTAACCTCTGTCCCCTGAAGCCGGCATTTGCACAGGAAACCTGTGCCAACCGATAACGCCGGGGAGGCTTGGCTGCTGGAGCGGCAGCTGCCGGGCTGCACGCAGCGCATGGCAGGCAGCAAACCTGTGGCAGAGTGGAGGAAGGAGGAGCTGACCTTTGCAAGGACAGAGCAAAACCCACCTGAGAGCCGATGTGAAGCAGTTCTTGCAACGGGGTGCATTCGGGAAATATCAAGGAACTGGAGCTGGTTTCTTACATCACAAATCTGGGTGAAATTATTTCTGTCTTATTATGCGCAATATTTTATGGGAAGAAATGACACCATGTTCAATTTGCTGGAGAGATTTCTTAAACTATACTGGGGCTTTCTTCACAGCCCTCCTGCTTGGGATACATGTCTTCAGCCAAGGCTATCCAAGGTGAATCTCCTGCACTGGAGTTTTATACCTAACTGTAGACAGAGGTACTTGAGATGCTTTAAATGCACATCCTCACTATGTGACCTCTTTCTGTTTTTCTGAAACTTGCACTGTTATGATTTCCATCCTAGTGTGGTTTATGAACTGGAAATCCCTGTTATTTAAGGTATTGTCTTGCTGATTGCCACACAGTCCTGGTTCAAATTTCGGACTTTGTCTCCACACTCAACCCATGCAGTTTTGTTGTACACCACAGTACAGTACAGAAATATTGAGGTCTGGATAATCTGACTAATTTTAATTAATTTTGCCTGGGCCAAGAAAGCATCTGGCCACAGCAAGACACAGTTCCATGCACATGAATTTGACCTTCCTATAGCTATGACCTTCATACTTGCTTCTCCCCCTACTCAGACTTACTTTTTTACTTGTCTCCTCCCATAGAAATTAAGATAATTACTAACATCCTTTTCTGTGTTGCTTGTTTTCAGGCACTTACTAAATACCCTGCTTGGATTTTGAAAACATAGTTATCAGTGCAGTTTGCATCTTATTCTATATTTTTCCACATTTGCTGGAGGCAGCTGGGAAATCCCACAGTGTATAAGCAAAAGTCCCCAGAGCAACAGAACAATCTGACTGTGTTCAGTTCCGCCTCCACTTATGGCACATCTTTTCTGAAACAATAAAATTTGATTGCTTCTTATACATTTGTGTATGGGAAGAAGATATAATACTGTCTTCTACTGAAGGAAGATTATATTGGCCTTCAAATCAATTTCAATTTCTCATGAGTCTTCAATATAATTTTATTTCATCTTTATTTTTGGGTATTACATTTTCATTGTTTCATTCTACTTTAAAAATTGTAATTCTCCTGATGCCTTCCACAATGATAAATTAGTTGTAATTGGGAACATTGCTCTTGATGGAAGAGAGTGGTTTTAGGTTAAAAGTCTTAAATATTTTAATAGAATCCCTTTACTTTCTTCAGTGGGGTGTTGAAGGGTTTGAATTTTTGCTAGATCTCTGCCTTTTCCTCACATAAATGGAAGTGGTTAGGAACCCAGGCAATGTGCAGGGCTCCCCAATGGAGCTTGTGCAGAATTTCTCAAAATGTGATATTCAGCCTTGCTGCTTTTACACTCTTGTTTCTGCACGCTGATAGTGCATGCACTGAGCACAGACATTTGCATTTTGGGAAGCAACATGTCCCCATTTGGGAACAATACAAGGTGACAGCTTTCTGCTTTCTTCTGGATGTGGGAACCCCCCGATAGCACATTTAATCTGATTGACAGCAGATTTGATGCTTTTTCTTACATATTGTAGTCTTTTAGAAGGATCTATGGATCCCACTGGTCTGCACACCACAGGGCAAGAAACATTGTTTTACTATATGAGCATTAGGCCAAAAATCCATCAGTAGAGATTTTTGAAATCTTTTCCACACGGTTTTCATGTGTGTGAAAAAAAGACAGCTTGTCAACTTAAAAAAGGCAGCAGGCAGTGTGTCAAAGGTTTTGCATGTCACCTCAGGCCAAAGTGGGAGTCCCGATGAAATTGGAAGTAGAAATTCTCTCATAATAAGGATGTTAAACAAAGTTTAGCAAGATGTAGGACAAGAGGTTTTGGGGTTTGTTTTTGTATCATCCTCCAGTGAGGAACAGGTTTCACCAGAGCAGGTATAAACTTTGATACAACACTTAGGGACCAAAGTTTCACTTTCTTGTACTTCAGCTCTGCCTTGCAGTTTGGTGGTGGAGTAGGGATGATTGCCTAGTCCTGAATTTGTTCTTTCTAAAAATTCATTACTGGGATATTAATGGAATAGGGTTGTATAAGATACTACTTTTGAGAAGTTTGGTGCTGACTACCAAATATTTATTTATTGACTTTGCAAATTAAGATCTATGGACATGTATATAAATACATGAACATATAAAAATAAATTAATAAATAATGTGAGAATGTGTATGTTCCTGCAAATGTGTATATATACATATACACAAATGCTTTTTCTTAATGTGCTGTGTGACTGAAAATACTTAACCCTCTTACTTATTATGGTTAAGCTGTTTTTATTTTCTGCTGTTGCCTGTAATTAGTGGATGCTAAATATAAAATCCAAGACTAATAAACGTATACTGAGAAATCAGGACTCAGGCTGAGCAGTCTGAAGGCAAGTGTATTATAGCACCACGCGATGGTGATGATAATGCCCATTACAAGCCAGAAATTAAACATCTTGAAACATACCAAATATGAAACATGAAGAAAGTTCTTGGTTGTGAGGCACAGTCCAAGCAACTGGGGCATACTCCTCTGAGACTTCTGAGGCTCCTTCCTGGTAGACTAGTTCAAACTAGATTAATTTCTGAAATGGAGATGTTCCCATGACTATGTATTGCTGGTAGAGGTTTCATAAGTTCCTTGCTTTTTGCTCTTTTCTGAGAAAGTCTCTGGCATTATTCCCCTGACAGTTTCTCTTTGCCCCATGACCCTACTTCCCTATGAAAGATGCAGCTGGGTGAGTCTTAAAGTCAGTATTAGTCACACTTAGCTTAAAAGTTTCCCTCTGGTTCCCCATCCATTGGGTTGCCAAGGTAAGAAAGGTATCATACGCCTGTTTGGGTGGGGAGCAGGACAGGGAAGATGGGCAGACGTCAGGGTATCCTTGGTTCCCAAGTTGCCCAGGAGGTGTGACTGCCATCCTTGGCCCTTCTTTTCTGACCAGATACAAAGCCTCTGCCAACATATCTTGGACTGTCTCCAAAGCCAAGTCATCCCACCAACCCTGTCCTTAGATGGACTATAAACTGTTGGGGTGGAAACAGCAAAGTGTACTGGTCCAAGAAAGGACATGGGAGAGGGGGTATTTGTGTTTGGGAGCTCCCTTTTATAGGTGAGTTTCTCTGCAACGATCTTTCTTGTTTGGTTGAATGAGTAGCTTACATGTGCAGTCTTGCTTTAGAAGTTGACTTGAGAGGACACATTTGCCTAAGGGCTTTCATGAAGAGTTCTTGTGGTTTTTTTAAAAGCACTTCCTGCTGGCATATTCAGGGGAAACGTCTTACTTGGGGAGTGGTGTTTGGAAAGGCTTGTGTAGATGCTGTCTGTCTTTGCCTCAGCACGCCGGTGGCCCTGATGTCAGAGTGGTTGATGCTGGGTTAGGAGTGGCATCCACCCAGGGGCATCGTGGTATTGCCTTGGCTTAAGGCCATGGCAGCACTCTGTGGTGGGTGGTGGCTTTGAGGGCCTGCTTTTTTCTCATGACTTTGGGGAAGCCCAAGATAATTTGGGGAGAGAAAGCGATAACACTTTTTGGCTCTTACCAGTGTAAAGTACTTCACTGGAATTGGTGTCTGAGGAAAGGCCAGCATTTCCACATTTATCCTCTCCTATAGCATAACCCAAAGAACACCTTTTTACCCCATTGCCAGGCTGCCCATGTCATGCCCTTATGTGCTGCTAGGCTTTGCTGATTTTAAGTCAGGTCTGCAGGATCCCTCCAGAAAGACAGGGCAGCAAGCTTTAGATCAGATGGTCAGAAAATAGGAAGAGGCACCACAGACTGTGTCAACAGGCCTTAAGCTCATCTTGCTCCTTCCAAGCATGTAGATAGATTCTCCCTGTGAGAGCACAGGCTGCTATTTGAGCTGTGATGGCCCTGAAAGTAAATGAGAGACCCTGGAGATGGGTCTGCAGGTGGACATTGGCTTCTTTGTCTTTGAGCATTGGCTTGAATGTCCTTTTCCTCTGAGAATGGGGCAACATGTTCTCCTATGCCATCCCCAACTGGGCCACCTGGCTATCCACTCTTACACTTTCCAGGGCAACCTTCACCTACATAGCCCAGCTAGCTCAAGTGTAAATGACTACCTAAGTGCTACCAGAAAATCAAAGGGAAAGGAACTGAGAAGAGGCCAATCTTGAATTGTACCTTGTAGTAACAACACTGTGAAGGTGGTATGGCCAGGCACACCACGCGGGTGTGCTCCCTTTGTCATGAAGGTTGATGGCCTGCTGGATCATATCCTTCCCACCTGGTCTCTGCACCTGGTTTTCCTTTCTGTAGCAACCAGGTCACAAAGGTGTGGTAGGTCGATCTTGGCTGGATGCCAGGTGCCACCAAGCTGCTCAATCACTCCCCTCCTCAGCAGGACAGGTGGGGAGAAAATGAGATTGAAAAAAATCCTTGTGGGTCAAGACAAAGTCAGTTTAATAAAAAGAAAAAGCAAAGGCCGTATGTGGAAGCAAAAGGAAAACAAAGATTTTATTCTCCACTTCCCATCAGCAGGCGATGTCTAGCTACTTCTCAGGAAGCAGGGCTTTGGTACACATAGAGGTTGCTTCTGAAGACAAATGTAAATAGCAAATGCCTCCCCTTCCTTCTCCTTTCTCTTAGCTCTTATCACTGAGCTGACATCATGTGGTACAAAATATCCCTTTGGTCAGTTTGGGTCAGCTGTCCTGGCTACAGCCCCTCCCAAGATCTTGCCCACCTTGCCTACTGGTGAGGGGGGGAAACGTTGGAGAGACAGCCTTGATGCTGTGCCAGCGCTGCTCAGCAGTAGCCAAAACACTGGTGTGTTATCAACACCTTCCTAGCTACCAATACAAAGCACAGCACTATGAGGGCTGCTACAGGGAAGATTGACTCCATCTCAGTCAGACCCAATACAGAAGGGCTGATGCACAGGCTGGGTTTGTGTCGGCATGGAGTCAGGTGTAGCTGGAGTGTGCCCAGGGAATAGGAAGGTCCATGAACATGTATAGCCAGAGAGCATGCACCTACCCAGGTCCACAGACTGACCAAGTGACCGTGCACCTGTGAAAGGCTGGTGTAGCAGCACTGAGCTGCCCCCTCCACACGCCACCTCCACTTCTGGAGGATCTACTTGTGCCTGTGCTGCTACCAGCAGCTTTATAAAGGCAATTCTTTATGCTTCAATGTCTTCAATGGTTAGGTTCAGTAAGAATCAAAATTAAGAAAAGAAAAAAAAAAAGCCAATCTGAGAGCACTGTTTCTTAGAGCATACTCACATTCCTGACCTGGGTTTCTATTTTCTGTTTTAGTGGTGAGGGATCACCTGAGGAGACTCCTCCAGCTGCAGTAATAAAGGCCTTCAGAAGATGTATGATGGCTCTTGAGATGGATTATTTTTCTCATTCTTTCTGGATTGTTTGTCCTTGCAGTCACCAAGACAAAAAGAGCTAACTTGCAGCATGCAAGCAGTATCTCAGCAATGAGAAAAGCACCCTTAAACATCCTGAGACTCTGATGAAAGACTAGTTGCAAGGAGAAATCAAGCACAGGCAGGACTTTCTCTACCATGGAGGGCTTTTTGGGCTGGACCTCAGAAGGGGCCTGGACCTGGCCTGCCAGAGACGGTCAGGCTCCCTGCCTCCAGAATTGAAAGCTGGCAATAACGTAAGAAACATCTGCACAGAGCGCAGATCACCTCTTCAAGGATTTCCTTCCCCAAAATTTTGTATGTTATGAAACACAGCTCCATTCTGAGTGAATCATCCCCAGTCGCATCTACCATGGCTGCTCAGAAGAAGACACAGTATCATCCAACAGTTAACATGCTCAACATTTCAACATCTGGAAATGCAGACAGCAAACGTGACGAGCAAACCTGCCAGCTGCCACTCTGAGCATTCAAGCCCTATGTGAGGTGATATGGTGATGGACCAAGGTGCAGAGCTTTATTTCCCAGCTTCAGAAATAAAGGCTCAAATTTTGCTCCTGTGAGCAGGAATGTGACTTGAGTGACCAGGCTTTGGCCCCTGCGTTAGGTAGCTTTATCCTTTCTGTTGTAAACTCAAAAGGAGGGGAAGCGGTTGTGGAAATCAGGCCAGTTTTTCTGAAAGGTGAAAAGGGAATTTGGGACAAAGGAAGCTATTTAATTTCTTTGGCCTCTTTAAGCTGTTGGCTGGTGAATGAACAGATGTAACTACATAACATCAGCTGCATGCAATTAAATATATTGGTTGTCTTTGCAGGTGTCCGGAAGGGTTGCTGTGTATACACAGCACAACTATGTAAGAGGTACAGGACTGCATAGCCATGTGGGGACAATTGTATCATGTGGCAGGTCATGGTCAGTGCTAGCTGGAAAGCTGAAGCCCCTCAAATGATACTGGAATCTCTCAGGAAATCTGCACTTGTACTTCATTTCCGCTGTCTTTCAAAGAGGCTGTCATTTAAACTGGCTCAAATACGAGGCAGGAAATCAAAACATTAGTCCAGGGACGGCGTCACTATTGAAAAAGCATCTGACTCCTCCTGACTGTGATTACACTTGTTTTTTTCAGATGGATCTTATTTCTGCTCCTATTAGCTTGAGGGGCAGAAGGTAATTTCTATCTTGCCTATCCCAAAGGACCAAAAGAAGTACCAACAGCCCTAAAACAGGGGCAAAAAGCCCGATGCCTCTCTGCTGCCAGGACAACATGCTGTTGTAGCATAGAGGAACATTCGTATCAGAAGGAGATGCTGAGTAGCAAAATATGCAGCCCTTTCTCCAGACACTCCTAGGAGCTAAAGCAAAATGTAAGCTGTGGCAACAGGATATATGTTGAGGGAGACAGACGATATATAATGGAAATGAATAGGATAATGCGTTGCTTAAAATAAAAACATGATGCTCCCCTGCCTGCTGTCACACCACTCCATCAGGCAAACATAGCCACATGTGGGCCTGAACCAGAGCTAAAAAGCATATGTGAAGAGTGGTATTTCCCTGTGCTGAGGGTCAAGTGGTTCAGGCTGCAGCAAGATTACTTTAGAAAAATCTCTCTTTGTCTCTGGTGTAGCTTTGGACTGAAAAATGACCGTTGTCTAGAAGTACCAGGGCTTCCCTGAATGACAGGAAAACATGCATACGAAGTTAGAACGTTTGCTGTTGCTTAGGGGTACCAGTTACTTAAAGACTTCATTTCCTGCTCTTACATCTCAAGGTCAATAGTTTACTGTTGCTTTAACTTTCTAGATGTGTAGCTATTCTTTGATTTTGTCTCCTGGAAAATTGAGGAAACATAATCAAAACACTGTTTAAGGGGCAGGTGGTCCCTTGAGGGACCTAGAGGCATGGTTAGTAATTTAACTGTCAGGAGCTTTATTTTTCAGAATAAATATGGTGTCTTTTTTTTACTACATTTTTTATTATGATACTTCCACAGCAAACAACACTGGGCTTCAGCTCTGTGAGTGGAGACATGCAAGGATACCAAATGGAGAAATGGCAGTAAATGGGAATGTGGCATGTTATGCAAGCATTGTTAAAGCTGCATGTGAGGATCCCTAACAAGGATGGTCTTGAATCTTTTTGCAAGTAAATCATAATAAAAAAAAAAATCTATTACTTTATTTGCACCCCAGATTTTGACTGATGTTCCCTGCTATTTTTCTGGTGAACTGAAGAAGGCAGCAGGATGCTCTCACACCTCCAAAGACATTTCTCTCTTGTGAAATGATGGCCCACTTACAGAAACTCAATATCTGTTTCTTGGTCTTTCTCCCCCTGCACTCTGAGGAGATTCCTTGTTAGCTGTGCAATCAATAAAAAACATATCTTCAACAACTAGTAAATCTAGTTTATTAAAACACAGGTTTGACAGTTAATTCAATTGCTAACAAAGTTGTAGCATGGTCAATACAAAAAAAAAAGTGACCTCATAAGTGAGATACATATATCCTCTAGATGCAAAATTATCTGATAATAGGGTGTGTTTGGATGGATACAGACAAGAGCACATTAGTGAGATTAGACTGTCGCTAATTTTTCTTATTCCTTTGTAGTATTTAAGATGTACAGTATCTTGTCAGAGGCTCCAAGATTGTTACTTCTCCCTGCTCGGGCCTACTCCTGACAGGGAAAAACTGCAGAAAAAGAGTTTGCCCCCATCCTTCCAATTATTTGTCCGCTATCCCTCTGCACAGGCTACCATCTTGATCTCATTCCCATTGCAAACCAGTGGTAATATTCCCTTTTCCTTCAATAGCATGGGACCAAGCATTGCGGGAGTTCATATGGCATCACTAGGTCAGCTCTCAGTTATGCCACCGAGTTACCGAAATAAAGATTTGGAGCATGAACTTCAGTGAAGACTCATGCTAAAACTCTGTGCTTGCATCAAAGGCAGCATAAAGTGACTGAAATAGATTGACTCTGCAATTGAATATAACCTGTAAATAGCCAAGAAAAATGTGACTCTCCCAGTGATTTGCCAAGTATTTTTCCATCTTCCCAGCACTGACTTGTTTTCTGTGTATTTCAGACAGATCTAAAAATAGCTAGCTGCCGTTATTTTTGTTTCAGACAAATAATGTCCAGTTTACACAGTGCTTTCTCCAGGAAAGTTCAGAGCATTGAGAAAGTACCTTCACTGACCAAAATTTTCCTTTGGGTGGATTTCACAGGGAGGGAAGGCTTTCATCGTTTTTGTTAGTTTTCATATGGGACCCTGGAAAATATGACAGAACCTCTTGTCTTTTTTAATTAAAAAATAAGGTAATTAAAACCAAAACCCAAATGTGGTCAAACTGACTTTGGAGCCTGTTTCCACTTAATTGCAAGCAGTCTGATTTTTAGGAAATGTATTTTAGAAAATATTCAGAGACTTAAAAATGCAGGCAGCCATTTGGTGAGATTTTCCAAAGTACACATAGGTGTAGCTCCCCATTGTGTTCTAAAACAGCCCTCCTCCTCCTCCTCTGCCGCCTGTCTTTCCTCCTGTTCCTGGCTTAGTGCTTCCCCATTGCATTGATACATGTTTGATATCAGGGAGTTCAAAGCACCTGGAAGATAATCCTATGAAAAAAGGGACCAGTTTTCTCCTCGAAGCAGGCAGAAGGTGAGGGATTAGGGATGCCTTTGGCAACAGTTTGCTGTCAGACTGCTTTACTTGTGCAGAGGAAACCACTCCCTAGCTACCCATTCGGACCAAAATAACTTCAAAAGTTTGTCTCTGGACCCTTGTATGGGGACTGAGCTGCCTAACCTCGGCTTTCAGAAAAACGCTGGCAACAGTGAGTGTAAAAACAAGTGTTGCAATGGCCTCAAAGGAATTGGTGCACACGTGAAGAGCTGCAGGTTGCAGCCCTGTGCTCCATGCACCCGCATCCTGCCCTTACTGATGTCATTTTACTTGTAGCGCTCCATGCCGATGCTGTTTGCTTGAAATCATTATCTCACTTGACAATCAGTGAAATGTTAAGCAAAGTGCCTCGGTGGCCCCCTCAGAGTGGAAAATTTAGAAATGTTAATGCCTTCTGAGCAGCCTCAGCCAGTGCCGGGTCCTGTTTGTCTCTCTGCCTGCTTTGCAAGCCAGCCTCAGCAGAAAGTGTCAGTGATGCTTTATGTTTCTATTACGTGCAAACCTTTGGCACGTGTTTGCAACGGGAAGTGACAGGGTACTATGAAGCTGTTGGGTAACACAGCGTCTGAACCGTGCACCTCTGCACAGACAGCGAAATGGAGTACAGACAGGTTCAGACACAGACACTGAGGTGGTCAGGTGAGCAGTTTCCCTTCAAGTCACTGGTTGAATATTAAGAAATGAAATAAATGGACTCTAGTAGCAAGGTAAATCCCTTTCAATGGGGATTGAACACAATGGGGAGGGTGAACACTACAGGTATTCTATACTGCTAAATAGAAGAGGAGTAGGGATCACACCCAGGCACCTGACCTCTGATCATCCTCCCTTGGTTTTGGCCATCCCCAATGAGCTGAATCCAAGACACTTTTGCTCTAGATGTGCCTGGCACTGAGCAGCATGGCTGCAGACTGGCTAGCACCACACAGCCTCTGCCATTGAACATTATGGACTGAGTCTAGATGTCCCATCAGGACCGTATATATAGCATTTTGGAATTCTGCATCAGCTACCTGCGGTACAAACTTCTGATTCTTGCTTTGAAATTTTCAGCAGCAAAGTAATAGAGGACAGGATCAAGGCAGCTGTTCATGGCAGCAAGGCAGAGAGCAACCACCAGCGCTTTGTGCGTGGGCAGGCTGGCCTGGCTGCAGCTGCTGTGCATCAGGTGGACAGTTCGCAGTACGTGATATGGCAGGAAACAGAGGAGGAAGAGGATGATAGTGATGATGATGGTTGACAGTGCCTTCTTCTGACAGACCGCCTTCCTGCACTGCAGAGTCCTGGATTTGAGCAACGCTTTGATTGCAAAGATGTAGCAGACAATAATTGTGCAAAATGGCAGAATGAAGCCCACAACGAGGACAAAGCTGTTCATCATGAGAAGCTTGCGCGTGCTGGACGGGTGGAGGTCCAAGCATTTGGTTGAGTTGCTGTACCCAGCGATTCCCTTGCTTAACAGAGGGCTGGAAGCTGCCAGCACGAAGACCCATATGGCTGCGCATATTATCCTGGCATACTTCATGTTGGTTATTTTCCAGTGTTTGAACGGGTAGACGATGGCTATGAAACGAACCACACTGAGCATGGTGAGAAAATAAATGCTGCAGTACATGTTCACGTACATGGTGTAAGTCATGATCCTGCAGACGATATCGCCAAATATCCAATGTGATCCCAACAGGAAATATGTGGCCCGAAAGGGCAAAGTGCTCACAAACATGAGATCTGAAACAGCCAAGTTCTGCATGTAAATGTTTACAGAGGTCTTCCTCTGCGAATGCTGGAAGAAAACATAAATGGAGAGGCCATTTCCAACAGCACCCAAGAGGAAGATAGAGAGATACATGATGGGATAAATGACTTGCTTGAAGCCGTCAATTGTACAGTTGAAGGAGCTGTTTGGGAAGTTGTCATCTACTGCCATCTTGGAAATATTCATAGTCTAGAGCCAGGCTCTCTGTCCTTCTGCCAAAGTAAAAAGGAGTGGTGTGAGTACTGGGTTACAGGCCAGGCAGAGTGTTCAGCTATTTGGGACTATTTTGCTGAGGGCAAAAACTGCAAGATGCAGAGGGTGGTGGAAAGCAAAGGTTTGTTAATGAGTAATCACTTGTGATGTCCCAGTAAATACACATCTCAAGGCGTAAAGCCCCAAGTCATTTCTAAACAGGTTCAGTATTACAGCAGCTGATTGTTGTCTCAACCTATGAAGGTGCTGCCTTTTAAAGATGAGTGCTGTGTGTGTGGTTTAATAGCAATTCCCTGATCTCTCTGCAAAACAAGCCAACTTGCTGTCAGCCATTTTGTAGCACAAAGGGTTTGAGTCCCCCGTTACCTGCCATCAGAACATCAAAACCTGATCAGAAAAGAAATCACCATCCAGTGGTAAGTTGGTGTTTCAGATTAGGGTGAAAAGCCAAAAGAACTGAATTTGCTGATTTGAACTACTGAAATTTTCCTGGTGCATTGTCTGCTGTTGGCAGCATGTCACTGAGCTTTCCCGAGCAATACCAGAGGTATATTGATATACCTCAGCACCTATAAGTTAAGGACATTTTGACCTTAAATACTGCATAAATTCTGTGCCAATTATGCATAGTTCCTTTTTTATCTCCCTCCTCCTTACACTGTATTTCTTCTTTCTTTTAGGTTTCTGATGGCTTTCTATGTCTCTTTTTGTGGGACCTTTGCTTCATTTACCACTTTCTCAACCTTTTTTGTGCTCAACTGCTCTGCATCAGACAGTCATCTACGCACACGGCAGCTTCCAGGGCAGCCCATGTTTGCAGCCCTAATGAAAATGGCCTATGAGTAAATGGGCTGTGTTCACAGAGAGTGACATTTTTCCTCCTATGAGGCTATAATTCAATCAAATCAAAACCACTCATCACTAAAACACTCTAAATAATAATTTCTCATTAGGGAAATTTCTCATTAGAGTCTATTTCCTTGCTGAACTCTCAATTTCTTCTCTCAGCTGACCTGCGGCTGGTAGTATTTTGAAAGGAAGTTTTCGGTATCATTGCTTGTTTAGTAGTGGCAAGCAATTCCCTCTCTGCATCTGCCAACATATTCTAGAGCTGGAGCATGGAAAATTTTAGCCTAAAAACTAGAACTACCAGGCATTTCTAGATGAACATAAAAGAAACTTTTAATTTGCCCCAGTGAGAGTGATAACAGGTCGATGGTAGACGACTGCACCTTATCTCTTATACTGGTCCTCACTGGCTTCAAGATTTGAAAACAATTTGTGTGCACAAAGGAAGTCTCCCTAGGGGGAAATGTAGGCTCTAGATCTGGGTGCTCTGCACTGCCAGTTACCCAGTGCAGTCCTCCCAGTGAACTGTAAATGGGAGCTAATTTGTGAACTGAAGCCATGGTGTGGGAGCCTGAGCTATGTTCAGAGCAGCCCATGGTACCTTCAGGGCAGAGTTTCAGAGTCCATCTGGATCTATTAATGTAGCAACCACATGTGTCCCAGAAGTCATCTTTTATCTGACCACACTGCGACAGGGAGCGTGCGAAGTGCAACCCCTGGACTGGGCTCCCAAGGAACAGGACTTAACCTCCTGTTGCGAGATGGGAGTGTGGCAGCTTGGGGAAGGAGGACATTTGCTCACACTGACATCAACCCATCCTTACAGTGTCTGAAATTATCCCTCCAGAAAATAAAGATAATATCTATTGAGCTTAGGAGTGCTGAAGACTGGAGGTGGGCAGACTGGATATTGGGGCTCAGCAAAGCCCCAGACTCAGTAAACAGGTGCTCCTAAAGGAAATCTCCTCCTTATTTGAGATCCTCTTTCCTCATGGAGGGGAGAGACAAGGTACACTTCCTAAGAACAAAACTTTTGCAATAAGAGGAGTTTTGAACGGTTTTGATTTTCTCTACAAAGCGACTATCCAGCATACACGTTTTCTGTGTAGGATCAAGGACCATTTTTTCTCCTGATTGAATCTGATCTCCCAATTTTTCAGAGAAACATTGCAGCCCAAGGTACTGCAAAGGGAAGAGCCCTTTTGACTGTGTTTTGCTATGGCCCAAGCATCCTTGCCTTTAGAAACCCCAAAACACAAGAAAATATCAGTGAAGAGATCTGCCAGCTGTTGAAGCATTCCTGTTGTATGAAACCTGTGAGTTAGAGGTGTCAAATGAGGATGAAGAACTTGTAGTCTGGACAAGTTCAAAGCCCTGCTGAGCACTACGAGCGATGGCTTGTGGCCCAATGCTATCTGTTGAAGGACGGGTTTAGGGCAATAAAAATTCAGCTGATGAAAAGCCCTTTGGGTCCCTGCACCCTGGGGAGAGCAGTGAAAGCACAGAGGCTGAGGCACTTTGCTCAGGCTCTTCACATGAAATTCTTTAGCTAACAATTACCATCAGAAGTATTTTGTGTTCGTCATTTCTTCTTCCAGCTAAAGATATTTAGGAAAATAGACATGCATGTGTAATTGAGAAAACTCATCATCCTTGGACCTGGCAAGAAAGCCAGTACTCAGACTCCTCTCCAAATTATTCAGACAAAACTTTCAAGCTGTTACTGGATGTCTAAAAGAAAGGGGCTGGAGACCAGTCAACTGAATGCTGTTAACCATTACGGGCCTGCCCACAGCTGAGGGCCAGGAATGACCCATGCAATTATCATTTGTAGACGCTCCTATTAGTTGTGTTTTAACACACAGATCAATGTAGAAAGGAAGGTGCAGTGAAAGACATATTTCACACAGCACTACCTCAAGCAACCACAGAGGAGAAGGGGAGAATTTTACCCCTCCTTGAAGCCATAGGCTGTTCACTAGCCAGCTAAGGCCAGGAGATGGCTCCTAGATAAACAGAAAGAAGACATATCTAAGGACAGGCAATAAACTTTGTTTTCAGCAAGAGCATCCAGACTGTCTCGTGGGTCAGCAATAAACAGAGTAGGTTTCAGGTGGAGGATTGGACCTACAGGGTCCCCTAAAAGAGTTCAGAAGGGAGACTGACACTAAATTCTAACCCCTCTCTGAAAAAAAAAAAAAAGAGGGAGAGAAAAGGACAATCTGAAATGGGAGTCTCTCTTAAGCAGTACTGCAAGACTTCTCTGATGGAAACTCCCTAGCAGGAGATTTTTCCCATATATGAGTTTCCCTGATGGAAGCTATCAAGTAGAAGCATCTGATGCATGTCCTGAGGCTCTGACAACCACCCTGGCAGGAGAGAGAGAGCACATCAGCTGAGCAAGGAAAAAGAAGGCTTTCCTGAAATAACTGCTGTGTAAATAGATTAGATGTACAGTTTGGGTGGGTTTTTTTCTTTTCTTTACCTCTGTGAAGTTGTTTAGAAATACTTACAGCTTGATTAGTATGGATTTTATAAATATATCTTTACCTTTTGTGATAAATGGCATATATTACATATATTTAATATGAAAAAATATTTTGCCTTTTATCTTAGCCTGGCTTGAGTGTGGTTTATGGTAAGGAGATAACAGAAAGACATTCTTCACCTAAGGTGAATCTAACACGCTTAGCAAATGGATGGATGTGCAAGCCAGGTGTGGAACTGATAGAGCAAAAATAAGAGGAGATTTGCTTAATTGGAAGAGATACTAAAATAATACAAGTGCCTCAAAACTATAAAGATTTTATGCTCCAGGTGCAGGTAGCAGTCTAACAGCAGAGTAGGGGCTACCCCATAAACTGCCAAGCTTGCAACATGTATGGATGCCTGCCTGCCGCAGGTTTTGTGTATGTGCGTGCAGGGCAGGGGGCTGGGGATGTGGGGGGATGAGGCTGGCTGTGGCTCAACAGGAGCAGGAGCAGGGCAGGAGCAGGTCTGCTCCCTGAGCAGACCTCACGAGATGTCTGTGCAGATCTCTTGGGGGTACAGGAAAGGAGCCGGTGGTGGCTGTGGTCATTGTGGACACCAGGGATGAAGGTGGGATCTTTGGGGCTCAGCCACAAGGCAAGAGAGAAATTGAGGTCAGACCCAGTGTTTCAGTGCATGGATGAAACAGTAGAGAGGAGAAATTTAGGTATGTAAGGAACTGAGAGATCTTTGAGGATAAAGGCAAGAGATACAGAAATGAGAGACTGCACTGTACTCAGAGTGGAGCCAGGCTGCTGGCGCTGCAGAACGAAAGGTTTGCAGAGGAGTACTTAATTAGAAGCAACAGGGGAGCTGATGGGCATGGGAGAGCAAGTGGGCTGGACTGATGAGACCTGTGAGGGCAGTGAACTGACATCCAGTGCACCTCTGACAAGGCCAGCAGGGAAATAAAGCCCAACTGCAATAACTAGGGAAGGCAAATCCAACTGCCCACAAATTCCAGTTGTCTGGCACATGCTATCTTGAGTGACTGAGCAAAAGCAAATCTCTCATGTAATTCTGCACTGATGCTCAAAGCCCAAAAATGAGATGGGGAAGCTGGGAAGCTTGGCATGAGACAGCAACCCTGGTGCAAGGGGAACCTCAGAGATCTGCAGAAGAGAGGATAATCCACGGGAACCTGTGTTGCCATGCTACCAGCTTTATGGTAATGATAGTGTAGGAGGAGTGGCACTGTGCATGAAGGACTATATAATAGAACTATGTAACAAAAATATTATGGCTAAAGAGAAGCACTACAGAGTCCTTTTAGGCAGACATCCCATACTCTAATAATAAAAATATAGTACCAGGAATGCACTACCAAACTCTTCATGATGGTGATGATAGTCATCAGAAAATGCTAAGTGAGAGTAGGAGGCTGAAAGTAGGTAGCAATAGCAGGGGATTTTCGGTGCCTTTATAAAGATGCGATGCTGCAGCAGAATGAGACAAAATGTCTATATGCAACAAATGACTGATCCCTAGAATAATTAGTCCTGCAAACAAATCCACAACACAAGATGCCATTCTACATTTCATCTTTAGTGCTGCGCAGGTCCTAGGTCAAGCAGTTTTTGGTGGAGGGAGCCCTGTACTGGCAATGATAGTACAGCTAGGTTCGGCAGTGTTGTGGGACAGAGAAGCAGTCCCAGAAGGAAGAAGCCTACGTGATTTTGGGGACTGTTTATAAAAACAAACAGAAAATTCAATGAAACCTGTGTTAGAAGCCTTCATTCCAAAATAAATAGATATATTAATAAATATTGAGTCCTATGTCTACCAGTAGAACAGTTACCAGGACTATTACAGGGAAAAGATCACCATTTAGAAATTAGAAGCCTTGTCCAAATGGAGAGAACAGGAAAGCCTGTCTAATAGCACGTCAAATATGGAGAGGAAACTAAAAGCATTAAAAATAAAAAAAAGTGAAAAGCACCTAGTACAGATACTCAAGCTGATAGTAAGTTTTGTAAACCCACTGAAAGATGAAAGACTGCTAGGGAATTGGCAGGGCTGCCTGATGGCAAAAGATCTCTTAGGGACAACAAGGCCATAGCAGAGCAACTCAGTGAATTCACTTTTCCCTGCCAAAGGTGTTGGGGTATTTTCACACCTGATGCAGCAAACAGGTCAGAGGAACCAGCTCCACTTGAGCGATGTGCTCAGGAAGTATTAAACCCACCAGATAAGTGAGGCGCCAATAAGTAATCAGGACCAGATGGCATTCATACAAGTATCCGGAAGGATCCCAACTGTGAGACTGCCAGCCAAGGCACATAACCCACCATTACAATCAGGTGCTGTGCCAGGGGACTGGCGTGTCATCAGCGCAGCCCTCATCCACAAGAAAGGCTTGCGAGGGCAGCTCAAGGGCCACAAATTGGTTGTCTCAGTGCTGGGACCTACCGACTGCTGAGACCGATTTCCACCCCCAATACGTTGTGGGAGGTCTGTAATGAAGAACGAAGGCACTGAGCCAGTTTACTGAGAAAGAGTCAGCACATCTCCTGAAAAGGGAGATCCTGCTCCACTCACCTGCTGAAGGGCTGTGAGGATGATGGATAAAGGGGGCTCAGTGGTCATTTTACATGTATATATGGTTACGTATGCATTCATACAGTTGCATTTGTCAAAGCCTTTGACGAAGCTCTGCAACAAGGGTTTCTTAAGGAACTAAGTTGCCAAAGAGCTGGAAGGCATGTTCTTCTATGGGCTGAAAGGTAAGAAGCAATGTCTGTGCCTTAATGAATCAGCAACGGGGTCCTCTAGGGTTTGGTACTCAGACCAGATTTATTCAATATCTTTATCAATAACCTGGAGAAGACAGTTATCCAGGTTGGCAGATGCCATACTGAAAGAGTGGCAGTTGAACATTAGTGTAAGGTAATGCATGCTGGGAAAAATAACCTAAACCATGCCTACATGATATGAACTTGAAACTGGTTGTTAAATTCAGGGAAGGGCATTTGGAATTGGCATTGGCATCACTGACCATTTACTGAAGTTATTTTTGCATTGGCTGCAGCAGCTGAAGAAACCAAAAAAGTCAGCAAAATGAGGGGCATCATCAAGAAGGCTATGGAGAACAATGTAGGGTATCACTTTGTATAAAAACTCCATGCATACCTATAGTGAGCAGTTCTGGTCTCTACACCCAAAAAGGAGATTATGGAGTTAGAGAAGGTGCAGAGAGGGGCAAGTGAAATGATCAAGGAGACAGAGCAATATCTGAAAAGCCTGAGACTCTTCAGTATGGACTGGAGGAGATTGAAGAAGGATGTGGTCAAGGTTTACAGAGTCCCAAAGGTGTTGGAAGGTGTGAAAGTGCACTGTTATTCATAGGGTTCTGCAGTACTGGGACTTGGGGTGCTCAGCAGAGTTGTTGAGAGTCTGTTTTCAAACAGATAAAAGAGGGTGTTCCTCTGTGCAGCAAGGAGCGGGCAGCACCGGCAGTCTGCTGTCACAGCAGGCAGCGAGGGCAGGTTGCTCAGCAGGGTCAAAACAGGATTGGATAAATAAATGGGAAATAGAAGACTGGGCAGAGATGTGCTCTCCAGCAGCCCTGGACAGCAGTCAGGATGCTGGGGAAATGCAAGGGGAAAGCACTCCAGAAGGTGATCAGGCTGTGTTGTCTCTCATCAGCCTCACATATTGCCGCCATCAGAGACTGAATATTAGGCTAGAAGGACAACAGTCTGAGCTGCCAGCACATTGCTTATGGTCACAATTTGCATCTGGTTCCTGGCAGTGTAACAACCACAGTTGAGTTCACTGTGTAACCCCCTACTTCCTGCTGGTGAAGTGAGACCAGTGCCCATAGTGATTAGTACAGAGATTCCACCCTGTATGTCAAAAAGCTGTTACTGGGAAAGTGGCAATAGTCAGCAGCCCTGGGCAACCCCCAGATCTAGTGAAGGGCTCAACCAAGAGCAGTCAATCAAGTCATCCAGTGTCTCAGCAGATAGTGGGATCGATTTCTATGCCATGCCTGGACAGAAGGACATGCTCCTTTTGGAGAGGTGCTGTTGCCAAAGGTGTAAATAGGAAACCTCTACTGTCACTAAAACTCCCCATTTCCAAACTGCTGATCTTGGATCTGCTGCTCTGAAACACTCCGTTCACTATAATGTGAGGAACTACCAAAGAACCTGTTTTTAATAAGGTGTTCTGCATATGCGAAGTTAAATAGGGTAACCAGGCTGTTCATTCAAAATATAGTTCTCTGCTGTATTAAGTGATAAATGTATAGATCCTCTTATGCCAGGAAAAAGACATGCTCTGTGGATCTATCGCAATAACGCTCTGTCTGAAGAGGATCTTGGACACCAGAGTCTCATGTTCATTACCCAAATAGGAAGGCAGTTATGATATTGTTGCTAAATAGGAGATCACCTGCATTTGCCACTGCACTTCTGAGAAAAACAAAGTTCTCATGTTTTTTTATAGTACCCATTAGCTTTCTTTCTAGCATTCACTTTGTGTTTCAGAAGTGTTACCAAGCGTAATTATAATAGAATGTAATATTTAGAATTAATTCTAAATATTGTGAATTCATCAACACTTGGCACTTTATTAACCTTTCTACATGCACAATAATAATTTAAAAAAATCAAGACTCTGACTTTTAACATCTTTTATTTTAAAAGTTTGCCATAAACCAAATATATATTTTTCACCTAGTTAAAAAATGAGACTCATCTAATCAGATCCACAACTTGATTGTTATCTTCCATCTGGTAAACATTCCTAGTTACATAAATCCACTCTTTTTTTCTGCCAAAAAAAAAAATCTCAAGACCACTTTTGTCATAGAGAAGTTTAGTCAACGATCACAGCTTCTGGCAAATAAAAAGCTTACTGCAAGTAGTAAGAACTAGAAGTAGGTTGTATTTTCAGTATTGCAAACATTTTTATGTACATCAGAAAAAGCAGACAAATCTTGTCCTACCTCAGCTCGCGTGCCTTCTGGTGTGTTCAGTATTTCCTTCTTCTGCT
>VZTL01014164.1:0-41052 GCA_013400535.1 Scopus umbretta
CCTAAATTATTCTATGATCCTATGGCTGTACTGCTGTTGTTGCATGGGGCAAGGCAGGAAGTTAGGCATCTTCTGGTGGCAGCCTGCTGGCTCCAGCCAGTGGCATTGCTCCCCTGTTGTGTGCCACAGCCAAGTGGAACAGCCACTCAAATCCTCATTGTACACCCCCAGCACTAACACGTGAGGAGCCCATGGGGCTGCTGGTTCATTTTGAAGGACCACTTCCCTGACTCTGGTTACACAGTGGTCTTCTCTCCTGCAAACCGTAGGTTCAGACAGGCAGTTGTTCACTTTCTCACCCTACTGCCCAAGGAAACATCTGCTGAGAGCTCAGGCTGCAGATGGTCCCATGGGATAGACTTGCCCCAAAACAATCAAGTGCAGAGATTCACTGGCTTGTCAAACAGCTGGCATGGAGGAGGTGAAGGGGCTCTGGCTTCACCCCAGGATGGAAAAAGAAAATGGTGATTGGTCGTTTCTTTGAGCAGAGACATAGGGATGCAGGTTTCCTGAAAAAAAATCAGGGCTTTGTCATCTCACACTGTTCCCAACCACAAAAAAAAAGAAAAAAAAAAAGAAAAAAAAAATTAAAAAATGACCTGTCCATACAAGGAGGTTGGAGACATTAATTAATGTTTGTGAAGCACAAAGTACTATAGCAATAAATTGCATGGGAGAACCTATGAGGATATTACTAATTGTGTATTCAGGACAGAGTTTGAATAGGATATAGTAAATAAGGCATGAGGCCATGCACTTAACAATGAGGATAAAACAAGCTAATGAATAGTTGCTCATTAAATGTATGCCCTCCGTGTGCACAGAAAGGCCAAAGGTCCTGTGTAAAAAGGTACATGCTATCCTGCAATTAAAGATTTTACAGTGCATATAAGAGTTACACACTTAATTTGTCTGGGAAACTTTAAATCAGGCATTTCCTAAACTCTGAGTACCCAACTTTGTAACCTTAACACTCTTTGAATGCAGGCTTTTTATGTAATTCAGTAGAAATCATTTAAATATTGTGTTTCCCCTGCTTGTCTCGCCACAGCTGGCAGTGAGCTCCTTCTCCCATGCTGCTTTCACCATCTGGAACAGACTAAATGACTTCCTCAGTTGCCTTAAGTCCCATTGCCAAATCCCATCTTCTGGGCCTATAATTCCTGTCCCCCTTTCTCATAAAAGAACCCAGTCCCATTTCTTGACCAACCTTGGCTCCATTAAACTTATGTCCCTGTCAGGTCTTGACTTTCCTTCTCTTTTCTTCTGTGTTTTTATACCATATAGACATGAATCTATAAGAAGTCAATACATCTGCCTACATGTATTAATATAAAATGGGACCATTAGCATTTTAGTATTCTGCAGTTCTCCATGTCAGATTAATTAGTTCAGAGAAGTGCTTAGTTCAGTCTAAATTAGGTTTTAATGAAATAGCAGCAAACTGACTTACTAAACATGGAAACCCAGACTGTTCTCTTTCTAAAAAAATCTGAGTTCCAGTACCCTGCTGAAAATAGTAAAGGTAAATAAAAAGCAGAGAATCGCGTCACATTCAATTATCATCCAGAAATAAATGTTTCAGTTTTGTATTGCAAACGTATTATAAATACAGTCAACAGGAAATAAATATCCAACAGTAAAATGGTAACAGAGCAAATGCAGTACTGACACTGGAAGAGCATTGATTTCAGAGGCTTTACAGTTGTTTAACACATGCCAGCTGAATTTGGCCCGACATGTTCTGTCCATGAAACAAAAAACATAAGGATTTGGAAAAAAAACAGTGGCACAATGATCTCTGATCAGTTGTTAATATATGGTAGAAATAACAAGTAATGCAGGGAAAGTTTTGACATGGGCAGCAGTAGGAAGCAGAGATGGCACTTGGTGTCATTTGCCTTGTGCTTCTGCCTCTAATATGCTTTTACTCCAATTGATCTAGTGGTTTATCACTTTACAACTTTTCTCCATCATTATTTCATGAGACAATCTTTGGTTTTGTTTTCCACAAAATTTAAATAATCAAGCATGTTGGTGGTTCTCATCACTGAATTTTTCATATTGCCACCAACATGATTTAGCTTTGCTTTGAAAAAGACCGGTATAGTGGTGCTATCATCTCCACCCTTCTGAGCCTCCACAGCTTTGCAGAGATCAGGGACCAATGCTGATACCCTACATTTTTTTCCCTGGGACCAGAGAACCATTGATTTTCCAGCCACTACAAACTCTCCTATTTATGTTGTAGATGAGATTCTCAACCTGAAAAAGGACGCTCATTTATGTACCATGTGAATTCAAAATTCAGTTGTACGGTATTCACTGTGTTCTGCAAAATCTTTTTAAAAGAACATAACATTAAGACAGCACACAGATTAAATTTAAAGAAAGAAAACCAACCCTCCCCTGCTGACAAACTAATTTGCATTGCTCTAAGAATTACAGAATGAAGTAAAATTATTTTATTGCCTTCTTTCATCATTATGCCACAGTACTAATTATGCTCCTGGTGTTCTAAAGTCTATAATTCTATTTCCTGCCACTGAGTTCCTATTTCTTTATTAAATTAATTCTTTAAACACATGCTTTATGCCTTTAGTAAGGACCTGGTAACAGTCCATCATCTTACAATGACACCAGTGGGTAAGCCTTCATCCAGTGCGAAGACAGAAATGGCAGAACAATGACTCTGTAGAATTGAAACCATAGAAAAATGATTAATATTTTCCAGGATGATCAGCATATGCTGCCACAGAGTGAATAGGGAACCGTCACATTTTCATATGGAAAACTGATGAAGTCTAGAGCATAAATAATACAAATTATGCAAGCATATCTCTGCATGCATATAAAAGACTGGTGTTTTTCTGTGTATGGAAGGTGCTACACATCCTAAAGAATACTTACTTTGCTGGAATCACTGTTTTGCATAGACTCGAGTAAGTGCCTTTTCATTTCAAACACTATGTCCAGCTCACTTTAGAAAGAGCTAAGGAATTGCAACCAAGAAACAAGCACATCTCTGACAAAGATGGACCCACTGCCACAATTTGGACAAGCTCAAAGCTTAACACGGAACAAAGAGGCATTGCTCTCTGGTCTGGAAAGTGTTAGCAGATGGGCAATATTGTGCATAAGCACAGGCAGGCTCAGTAATAGCCCGTTTCAAGGTGCTTCCCAATCACTGCTAGAAAGAGGTGCATGAAATATGACTCTGCTCTTGTTAAGAGTATAATAAAGTTATTGACATAGAGAATACACTATTGAAGAATTAACCACCAAGGAGAAACCGTTCCTTTTTGGAATCAAGCTTATGTTAGTAAAGGGAGTGCCTTATGGCAATGTAGTCTAATGGCCAATTGCAATCAGAAATGTTTTAATTTAGTCCTTAAATTCACATGGTACCTTCTGCCTATGGCTTCTAGGGGGCTTTTGGCAGCTGGGGATTTCTGCACAGAAGTTGTCCCTGAGACAACTCCTGTCCCATAGGATGGGAGCTGTGAAAGGTGATGGCAAAGGGTTTGGCACTGTGCTGGCTGTAATGCTTCTGGGGATGCGCTGAAGAGAAGCCCTTGGCCAGGGAGAAGTGGTGAGTTACTGCTGCCCCATTCCTCTATTTGAGCGAAAAGAGGCAAGCTTGGGACCAGGGCTGGATGATAAGAAATGCTGAGCCTATATGAAACTACAGCATTAAGACTAAGGCTCTGCTACTAAGGAATATGTTTATGCCTAAATGAGGTCTCCAGGCATAGGATGCCTGTCATCAGTACACGTGCTTGGCAAAATTTAGTGGTGTGGTTTCCAACCATACCTCCAGCAGTTGTCATAGGGTTATTTGGAGACAGTCAGACATGGCTTGGAATGGCCATATTTTTCTCTTCATTAAATGATTACAGGTGCAATTCCTGGTAAAGCCAGTGGAAATGATACCCAAATGTTTGGCAACAGAAACTTAGCCTGCTGTTCACTTGAAGCCAATTTAGCATTTTTCAAGGTCTTTTAACTGAACTCTAATCAGAAAGTTTCTGCTTATGTTTTTAATAAGTTGATGCTAGACAGTGTTTTCTTTAAGAAAAAACTCTTTTTTTTTTTCCTCAGCAATGTACAAAACTTCTGATATTGGCTGAAGCAATGCATAAGTGAGGCAGATCAGGGCAAGATTTTGTTTGAAGAGCTTTGTCCTTCCTGTCCTAACCGCTATCCTATTTAAGCGTTCAACCTCCCCTGCATGAAGACCACTACGTTAGACAAATTATTGCAGTGATTTTGTCATACAAGCAAGTGCTTTAGGCTAATTTAGATCATCAGAATAATGTCTCGTTTTTCCTACATTTAAAGATATTTTGTATCTTTCTGTCTGTCCTGTTGCTAATTATTTTAAAAGGGGCTTTGTAACAGAAAAGGAGATCTGTCACCAAACCAGGCATTTTTCTGGCACGCTGCACTGCGAGTAATGCAATTGCTTAAATAAAAATGGTGCAGCTTTAACATCATAATCTAATCACTCATTTCTTTGCCTTTCATTCTAATAATGTAAGACATAATGAACACTTGGTAGATATAGTAATACCCCATAAGTATTTCTATAGGATTTATGGTGTAATTTAGTATTACTTCAAAGCAAGCAGGACAAAACATAATTCTTGCCATTTTGCTCAGTTACCCTTTGTGATTTTTATGTTCTCCCACTATCACTGAAAGGAAATGATCAAATTAACCATTTTAACAAGCATTTGCTATTTGTGCATAAGTACCATTCATTTAAATGACTTGTGAAATCAAACAGAGTCTCTCAAATAATGGGGCCTAGTCTCCTTTCCCTGAATAATGACTTCAAGGAAGACCTATCTCCCTCTCAGGGAAAGAACGGATAGCTGGGAATGCTCAGGGGAATAAAAGGGTTTAAAGCACAGCACATAAAAGGCTGAGTAGAGGAGTCTTTGAAAATAAATGCAGGCTCCAACAAAAGATGAGAAAGAAAAGGGTACAGAGGGAGAGGACTTCCTGTAGATATGGGCAGCGCATACAGAAGAGGTTGCTGAGGCAATGCATAATACCCCGATCGAAGGGTGAATGCACTGTAGGTGCGGTGCTGCAGGCAGAAAAAAATGCATTTTGATGAGGGGCACAGAATGTGCAGAGGCTGGCTGTGGCTAATGGGGGAACGAAGAGATCTGAAAAGGAAGCCAGTCTGGAAAATGACACCAATTATCTCAAAATGAAATGTTTATATTTCCACTAGTATATGATGAACTATTCTTCACAATCAGAAAATGATGACAGTGAGAAAAAAAGAGCTGAGGCCCATATTAATTTTCTTAAAATGACAGAAATGCTAACAACTCTTTTCCCTTTTCCTACATCTCAGATTTAGATCTAACTGAAAACAAAAGGCACCCACCCAATTTATCATCAATCTGGAGAGAAAAAAATCATCACATCACCTCAGAGTTACATGTCTTCCATCTGGGTTGTTTGCATTTGTAGCAAAGACACACCGGAAGGTTCTCTTAGAGCAGGACTGGAGAAAACAGTAGCATTTCCAGTGAGTGTTTACATTCACTTCTCCAGACAACAAGCAAACATAGAATTGATCAAAGAAGATGGTAGGTAAACTGCTGAATGCTGTCTTCTTAAGCTAGCATCCTCTGAGTTCAAAAGACAAAAAAAAAAAAAAAAAAAAAGTTTTAAGCCATTTTCTCAGGTTTTGTTACCAGTAAGCTGCTGATAGGTTAAACACGTAATTAAAAGGGAAGACAGCAGGACTTGAGTGAAGTAATCGATCTGAGCTGTTATAGCTGAAATACTGATTTGACATAACATTTAATTGTTTCAGAGCTAACAACTTTATGGAGATGTGTTAAAAGATCATTGCCACCTGACAAATTCCCAATAATATATATTCAGCCATCCCTAAGTAGCAGTTGAGTCGTAAGACTTACTCATGGATATGCGGTATTACTCTTATCTAAAATTACCTGTTGGACTAGATCAGTCAGGGGACTGATCCGGTATTGTAATGGCAATGTTTTAAGCTCTGTTTTCCTAGGAAAGTTTGCAATGCACTGAGAAGATCTTTGAGCAGTTGGATATCCTTGCTCTGGAACTGTATAAAAATGATGCTGTCCTTCCATAATGCATTGTTGAGGCTCAAATATTGCAGTGTTTTCTGAATATAGGATATGAATGCTAAACTAAATTTAAGGAATGGGACTGTTTTGGCTGTGGCAGATAGATAGGCTAACCAGTGGTGGGTGCAAAAACTTCTGGATGCTGATGAGCATTGTTAAGGCCCTCTTCTGTAAGTTGGTGCCACATTTTCATCATCCTCACATGAGATTTCAGAGCCCATAGCCATGCTCATGTGAGTGGCTGCTGTCCTGTAGTGTCTTGCAGCTTCTGACCCTTGCTCTGTTGTCACTAATCCCCTTGTGGTGGGCAGGTCTACCATGGGCAAAGAGGTGATGGAGATTTCATCCTCCAAATTTTCTTTATTCCAGCAGTGCTGTGGGTGATGTATATGAAACTCTCCAAGCCTTTGGTCTCAATGACTTCCTAAATTGCGGGTGGGTCTTAGACAAGATTATTATTCTCCTCCTGTTCCCAGCCTACTGCAGCTACAACTACATACATTGTAAAGCTTTGATCAACCTCTAAAGGTGTTTTAAGGATTTCTCAGCAGATTCCATTGCAGGGACTCCTGATGTGGCATTTTCTATAACTCCAGCCTCAGTCTCAGTGGGGATATGGTTACCTCCTTTCCAAAAGGGAAAGGTTTATGGTGTTTAGGTTTTGTGGGAAATGCCATATACCCTATGTTGTTTGATCATAAGGCCGTATCCTGCCAGCAGGAGTGCACCTGCAAGGTTTAACTGTTCCTTTTCTGCACATAGGCTGGAAGTAGAGTAAGCTTTTGGTCATCTTGCTACCAGATGACGAGCTTTGCACAGCAAACAAGTTTGGTGCCAGCACTCCCAATGACCTCCATTCGTGGGTGTTTTCCAAGCCCTGCACAAACTCCATGGGGATGCAGGTGAGCCCTTCCATCTGGGTTGTCCAGTGGAGACCAGTTCCCATGGTGGCTCCATGCATGGCCGCCTCCTCCTCTCTGTGGGCACAGGGGGACCAGGAAAGCAGTGGTGTTCTGGATGCTGTCTACACTGTACATGCAGGCACACAGAGCAGAACAAAGCAGGGGTGATTAAACAGCAGCAGTTTTCCTACTAACAGATCTGTAAGAAGCAGTGGGTACAAAAAGCGACAGGGGTGGGGAAGCTCAATAAAAGCTGTGAAGGCAGCAGCTATGCTTGATAAGGAAACAGGGAGCTGGGCAATTAGCCCAGGTCCTGGAGGAAGGGAAAGGAGTCCTTAAGCAAGGTAACCTTCCTTCCCACCCTTTGCCTAGTGAGGGGCAAGAGCTTTTCCCCTGCTCCCACCCTGCAGTGGGCCATTGGCGCCCATGGGCCTTGCTCTTGCTTATGCTCCTGCCCAAGCGGCACATGCAAAGCAGATGCTAGGCAAGGCTTGAAGGAAAGACCCAAGAAGAAGAGGTATAGGAGAGGTGCAGCTAACAGAAACAGGCTGGCAAAAGCATTCAAATGACAAAAATGTGTGGCTGTTACAAGCCTACAGCTGGCTCTCCTCAGTGGTGAGGAGGAGCTGGGCAGGGGTTCACTGTCTGGCCTCAGATAACTGCATTATCATGACATGTCCTCATGTGCAGCTTGCCCAGACCCTGGCAATGAGCCAGGCACTTGTCTGGGATGGTGCTGGGTAATGAGGTTTCTGATACATGCAGCTACTCTGCAGGAGACTCTTCCTACAGCTTATGGCTTCAGTGTATTTTAAAACACAATAGTCCCCATGGGCAGCCTGGCAAAATCCATCCCTTCTCCACAGCTTTGAGACCAGTGCTGTAATCCCACCAGAAATGTTACAGCTCCCCTGTCCCCCTCCTTCTACTTCAGAGACATTGTAGAAACAGGGTACACACCTGCTGGGGCTGATTGCAGAGGAGGAGCCTTGCATCCGCTCTGTAGGGCAAGGAGCTGAAGAGGTGTCCCTGAATGTGCCCTCCCAGAAGTCTGCTGTGGGACCTGGGTCCAGCGTGCCAGGAGCAATGTCCAAGGGCTCACATTCCTCCAGAGTTTCCTATCTGGGGAAACTGAGATTCATGGTGTGGAAATCCAAGGCTGATGCTGCTTCAGTGGCATGCTCCCAAAGACGTTCTGAAGCTCCCTGTTCTGGGTACAGGCCTGACTGCCCATTATAGTCACTGGTCTTCAAGAAGACTATCTTCATCTTTGACTTTTTAAGGCAGCCTTGTTCACCGCTTGTAGGTGACAGCTGGTGAGAATTTCTCAACCTTCTGAGATTGCCACTGGCTTATCTTGCCCCTTCAGAAGCATTCCTTTCTCTCCTGGCACAGGTTCGTGGGAAATGTCATATCTTCAGTCTGCAGTTACCTGGATTTTTTGGCGGGTGGAAGATGGAGCTTCTGATGCGGTAGCAGAGGAGAAGTATGAGGAAGAGGTAGTATAAAAAGGAGGATAATGAAAGCTGGGTTCAGAACAATAGAACAACAGAAGGCAGGAAAAATGGGAAGGGAAAGGTTTCCGATCTGAAGCCTGGATGAATGAGGTTAAAGCAGGAGATAGGTAGAGACTGCTAAAGCAGTTGAGAACTGGCAGTTGACAGCAAATAGGAAGATATTTGCAGTTCTTGACCCTGCAACCTTCTTCAGGCTTTCAGGCCGTGCTTCACAGTCTGAGAGCCTTCTGGGAGTGTGTGTACCTTAGCTACATGCTGGATGTCCTTGTAGTGGAAAGTCCACACAAGGATTTAGGACCCACTACTCCATTGAGGGTTGGAGTACTGTGGAGCAGGGCTCCTGATTTGGTTTCATCCAACAGGAATCTATTTTGTGCACACCAGCACCACTTCGAGAAAACAGCTAACATGTGACAAGTGGGGACAGTCTGGAGATTTGCTTCAAAGCTACCCTATTGCTATGAACCAAATTACTAAGGTAGACCAAATAGTTGTGACTAAAAAGTACATTAATATATCTGTTCATGACCATGATCAAGTATTTTTATCAGATATAATTATTATTATTTTTTCCTTAAGGGTTCTATTTAAAGGTATATGTTTAAAAAGAAACTACATGATTACTGTTTATTGGTTCTGACTTTCTGCAAAATGGAGAAAACGAAAAAGAACATTTTCTGAAGAGGACAGCTTTGTGATAACACAAAGAACTCCATTCACACTTTTCTTTTCTGCCATGTTGTAAATATTTCAAACCCAAATAAGTTTGTGTAGTAGCTGACAGATACATTGATTTTGCAAGTATAAATCTTTGAACAATGTCACTTGTATTTTTTTTAAAAAGATCAAATAAATGGAAAGATCTGCAGCCCTGAGGAAGGGAGGAAATAGTATCTCTCCATGAAACTTGTATTTGCACCACAATAGTGAATTATTTGCATGTCTATTGCCTAAAGGTTAATTTCTGTTGATTTTCTAAATCCTAAAGAATAGAGTCTGAGCCTTCAACTTTGCAGATGTCTGAAGCTCTGCAGAACTGACATTGATAAGCTCTACCATATTGAAAATAAGTCCTTTTATAGCTTTCATAAAAGTAATTTTCTTTCATGTTCTAGTTTTGCTGAGTTTAGCTTGTGGTTGAGTCTTAAACCATGGCCACACGGGCAGTTATGGCTAGAACCAAACTTATCCTCCCTTGCTCTGCAACTGCGTCCTGTGCACCAACCGTGGTCTGGAAGTCGTGTGACTGTTTTGGATGAGGGTCAGGGATTATTAGCAGTGGTGGAGAGCCACCCTTGTGCCTCTCTTGCTCCCAGACTGGCCTGAATCCCAGCATCCCTGAGCACACACAGTTGAGTTTTTTTCCATTGGGCCCCTATTGATCTAGCTTTGCCTTTGTTAATGAAACTGTCTTCATGGAGGCTTCAGACATCTTCTACAGTAGAAGATGTCCTTTTACTTATCAGGTACCTTCACTATTAGTCATGTGGTAGAAACAAGCAGGGCAGACTTGGTTTAGTTCGATCTTGATGCAGTATTCAGGAAACCCCAGAATGTAGCAATATCATCCCCTGTTGATAATAATCAGTAAGTCAGTCTTTAAATTCAGCATTTGGATTGATGATTGATGATTGATGATTGCACCTATTTGCTAGTTCATTCATAGAAATGAGACACAAGAAGGAGCAAAAGACATTAATGCATCCCACAGTGCATAACCATTCTCTCTATTTGTAGCCTAGCCTAGCCTAGTTTTCAGTGCTTTTCAAGATGTTCATAAGAAAAATAGCACCAGTCTGGAGCGTTCACTGTTAACAAATATTCTCTGTTGCAATATTTTACTAAATTTTTTGAGTGAATCTACAGCTTGTAAAATCATTGAGCTAATAATAGTGCTTACTAAGGCTGAGCACGGGGAAAAAAGTCAACATGTAAGTCTGTATGTTTCAGTTTTAACTCTGTTGCCCTATACTGTTCCACAGCTGAACCCTTTTGAAAGGCTTCTGAGGCTTCTCAATTATAATGTAGTGTTTGTGATGTGGAATCTTGTCCAACAGGGAAAGAGATAAGACTACAACATTTATTTCACTTATTATTTTGTAATGGGTCAATAGACTATAAGAAGGTAGATCTTTCAAGCTAGACAGGATCCCAGAAGTCCATTCCTCTGCTGATTGTGACAGCTGGAAAAAGTGAGAGAACTATACCCTGGAAAAATGACTGTAATGTAGATGAAAAAAAGACAAAAAAACTATGTGGTTGAAGACTGTGGGTTTGGATCTCTGTGTATGAAACACAGAATACAGTGACAGAAAACAGTAGCATTTGTAAAATGTTCAAGGCATAGTCACCAAAGTCTAGACCAGTGTCGAATAAAAGCTATTAAATAACTGATTTGCGAAGGAAATTATACCCATGTTACATGCTTTTGTTGGGTTACTTTAAGCTGAAGATCTACAGTCTGCTAGGTCTTCTCAAAGAGTTTAATGCGAACTAATACCTGGTCACGCTTTTTTTTTCCTAGTGAAGATAGGTTATAAAGTCGTATCTGGCAAAAGTGGTTTTCCTATAGCTTCTTCCTTTTGTGGTATGATGGTTCTCTGCACCTTTTTCTGAGAACTCAGAGCTGAACAAGACTAACCAGTAAACATAACTGTAGCAGAGATCTGGACTGCAGAGCAATGCCCTCATAATATGAAACTGATAGGAGCAGAATTTTTGTTAGGAAGCTCCTTGTTACAACAAGATGAGATATGTTTTGTGGAACCTTTGAACCTCAGCTACGTTTATTGCACAGCTGTCACCAACGTGGCCTTCAATGCTGTGAAGAAGTGCAATCCTTGGTTGATAGAGCTGTTCTGGTAGAAACCTTTAGTGTAATACCACTGCATCAGCAAAACTTCAAGAAAGATGGAGATAGATATTCATGTGCCTGTGTCACTCCACCACTTTTTCGAACTAATGTCTTGTCCTTCAGCTTCTCTCAGCAGTTCTTTAAGCAGAAACATGGGTGCCAAGAACAATTCTTGTACATAAGAAAGGGCTAGAGATGGGGGGTTATTGAATGGCAGTGAGTGAGACCGCGACTGGCAAAAGCAGCTTATTGGTACAGTTAGATGCCTCTCTTCCTCCGTGAGTCAATGCTCTTCTCTGTTCATGCTTCAGTGATTCTCTCTCCCACTGGGCTTAAATTCTGCATCTCAGCGCCAAAAGGTATGGGTAATAAATCCTGAATTCAGACAAGGGGTGGTTAAGATTAGGAATCTCAGCCTTCAGGATGAACCGAGAAGCCGACGATGGAGAGGATGGCTGAAGTCTGCCAAGATTCAGAGGAACACAGCAGTGTGCCAGATCCTTACTGTATTTGAGCATATCAGTCTGGTGAGCTTCCAGTACGGGGGCCCAACTGGGTCTGCAGTGCTGGTTTTGTGGTACAGTATCACTACTAAAGTGGTTTTACTACAGAACTTGTCTCAAAACGAGACCAGTTTTCCAAGCTAATGCAGGGCAAGGCCTTGAAGACAAATAACAATGTATTAATATAGTGTATTTATATCTACTAGCAAACATGAAAAAAACACACTGATTCCAGATTACGATGTCAGAGATACACGAAGAACATCTGTCACTATGACAGAATCATAAATCATCACGCTGAAATCACGACATGCCTTTTTTCCATTGGTGAAGTAGTTTTTTAAAATGGGATATAATTAAGTTGCTTACAGCCACATATTATCAATTTTAAACCTGTTAGTTTTCTCATGTATAAAGTGTCAGATGAACATGCCATTTTTGGTTTGTTTTTAAATGAAGGTAGTTAAAAAAGAAGACGACTATATACCACAGCAATTCAGGGTGCTGCTAGGAATTGTCCCATGTGAAGAAACTGTAAGGAAAATAAACCGGTGAGTAAACAAAACAGTGCTGTAAGTGCACCAGCAAACCATCCTGATGTGGAAGACAGATAAGTAGTAAGCAACCGGTATAGCTGCATCAGGAATTCTCCAGTGACCTGAATATAAAAAAGGAAATCCTACAAAGAGTGAAAGCAAGAGCATATAAGCGAGGTGAGTTATACAGCAGTAGCATAAACATCTAGGGATAAAACTAGGAAGACTAAGTCACAAAATGAGTTGCAACTTTCCTGGAGCATAAAATGGAAGAAAAAGAGGTTCTATAAATACCAAGAAGTTAGAGGAAGAGAAGGGCAGAGGCACAAATAACAGATACCCAGAGTAGAGTAAAATATTTTATTATTTATTTTGCTACATTCTTCACATGCACATAAACATTAATGATAGGTACTTAACAACACTGTTTTTTTAACAAGGGGAAGGACATATGCCAGAATAGGGAAAAAACAAGTAAAAGAATGTTTAAATATATTAGACGTATGCAAGTCTCTAGAGCTTGCTGAAATTCACTTAATACATACTGGCTCTCAGTTTATCTCTTAGAGTTCCTGGAAGAGTGGATAAGTCACCGGGGCCTACAACAACTATGTAGCCTAAGATGAAAATACAGTCGGGATCATACTTCCAAATTTTGGTAATCAGAGATCTAACATTACAATATACATTCTGCAAATTATTTTAAACAAACCATTCACCCCATTTAAAGACTAGCTCTTCCTTAGTTCATCATGGCACACATTTTAAAAAGAAAATAAAAAAATTTAATAGTTCCTTTAATGTGGCATTCACAGCAGGCTCAGATTTGGGCACTATTAAGTTGTTGGCTGCAGCCCTGGTTTGCAGGGTTATAACCATTTCTGCTTTTAAAAATGGGAAATGAAGAACCTTAGGAATTACAGAGTACTCTGCCTAACTTCAATACTGAGAAAGATAGTGGGACAAGTTATTGAGAAGTAAATGCATATACAACATAAGAATAATAAGGTGATAAGAAACAGCCAATGTGAATTTGTCAAACTAATCTAATTTCCTCCTTGAACATGGCAACTGGTCCAATAGATAAGGAAAAGGAGTTGAAATGACGATACATTGACCCAAGATGTATCTTGACCTAAGTAAGGCTTTTGACACAGTCCTGTATGCTCATAAATGAACTGGGGAAAGCTGTCCCATTTGAAATCACTTTTAATTCAATCCACTGTTAAATGTAAACCTAACACATGATTGTTGGTGGTTGCATTAAGAGGAGTCTTGCACAGCTCCTAATGGATAGGCTTCTGTTCAATGTTTCAATAAAGACTTAGATGGCAGAATTAGAAATAATTATATGCTTATAAGCTTGGTAGATGACACCATGCAAAGATTTGCAAAATGTGCTCAAGGACAGAATTAGAATTCAAAAGTATCCCAATAGGTTTTGAAAGGTTCTGAAGTCCAACACTAAAAATTTGAACAAAGGCAACCGCAGAGCACTACATTTGGGTGAAAGCAATCAAAAGCACAACCATAGAATGCCACTGCAGATAAAGATCTAGTCATTAATGAGGGCCATGAATGAGTCAACAGTGTGATGCTGTTGAGGAAAAGACATAAATGCAATTCTAGATTCTCTTGAATTGTGTGCTCCCAACAGTATATGTAAGACAAGAGATAATTAGCGTGCTGCTCTTGGCACTGGTGAGGCCTCAGCTAAAATACTGCATTTTACTCTGAAGCACCATAATTTAAGAAAGATTTAGATACACTGGAAACAATCCAGAGAAGATCAACAAGGACAAGCAGTTTGGAAAATCTGATCCATAAAGCAAGGTTGCAAGTTTTGCTTTTGTTTTAATCTAGAAAATATAAGGCTTCAACAGTCTTCAAGTACATAAAAGGTTATTATAAAGAGGGTAGTGGTATGTTTTTTCATGCCCACTAAAGATATGGACAGAATGTGGTAAAAACTTTTTTAGCTGTACTATAATAGAATCATAGAATTATAGAATCATAGAATTATTAAGGTTGGAAAAGACCTCTGAGATCATCTAGTCCAACCATCAACCCAAAACACCATGCCTACTGTACTATAATAGGTATTACAATAACACATTCTAACTAGAAGAAAAGATTATCACTGGAATATATACCCAAAAAGGTTGTATAATTCCTGTCATTAATGTTTTTAGGTTCAAATCAGAGGGACTGCCATCTACAGTTACCAAGACAATTCTGGTCTTCCTTCAAAGTTAGGAGATGGACCAGATGAATGTTTTGTAGTAGGTGGCTGATATCCCTGAAATGATGACAGAGCATACAAGTTATTACAACATAATCCATAACAGGTTTTCGCCAAGAAAGCATTTGAAAATTCCATGTGCGGTCCTGGGCATATTCATTAACTATTGCAGAAGATTGCACAGGTTGTTCTCTGAACTTTAAAAAAAAACCAAAACAAACAATTTGTTTTCCTTTCATTTTGTGTTGTGGGTTTTTTTTGTTTATTTTTATTTTACCTTAGCTTTGATTAAAAATATTCAGGAATAGCAGACTACATAACCCCTTGAGATCCCATCCAAGTCTACATTTCCATGATTCATGTGCAATCTACAGTATTTTTTCTGAGTTGCTGAAGAGCTTTGCAAGCACAAGTTAATTATTAAACTAGTTCTTTTCCCAGGGCAGTAATGACCTAATCATTTATGATAGTGCTCAAATGAGAAATTAAAAAAACATGTCCAAAATAAACACAGATCAAATCATCTTTGCCAATGGAAAAGGACAAAATCTTGTTTTCATGCCAATGGGTCTGCAGAACAAAAGCAGAGATACAGACCTCAGTAAAACTAACAAGTCAGGACTTCTCAATCTATAAGAAATTCTGAATTTTAGTAATTGTTTTTATTCAAGATTTTAGGATTTTTTTCTAATTTGGAAAATTAGAAAAATGGGAATGGGAGATGGGAATCAGAAAAAATGTAAGTGTTTTTGAAAGGTTGGAAAGTTTTGAGGGCTTCAATTACAACTGAACATTTCAACATTCAAAAATCAAAATGTTGCAGTCATGGTATACCACATTTATATCTTAGGTAGTGGAGCACAGTGAACATTATAGGAGCCACAGTCCTCCAGGGACCATAGTATACACAAGAAAATGCCAACCAGAATTACAGCACAAATAAAATAGCGTTCTGCAATATGATATTTTTTATGTTAGCTCAAAATAAATCTTTTAAAAATCATACTCCCAAAGAAAACCTAAAGTTTTCAGAAGTGCTCTTTGTTAGAAACGCAAACCCATGTAAAACTTCTGACAAACTCTAGTCACTACTTAGTATGAAAAAAACCTGACTCAAAAATGTTTTCTAGAAAAATCTGTGCTCATCATAGTGCACCATGGTTTTGACCTAAATATGACTGCAAACACTTCCTGTGTTTTTGTTTCCACCATTGTTATTTTAGTCTAGTAAAAGATGGTCATAAGCCTCAAAGATAAGATTGGGGTCTGGACCAAATATGGCTTTCTGGAAATTCAGAAATATTTAGGTTTGGTGTTTATTGGTTAGGCCATACTTCAGTGAATGTCTGCTCGTCCTTTTGTTATTTTAAAAATATACATGATTTTGAGACACCAGAATAATGACATCATACTGCAGAGGAACCTTCTCTCTTATAAGCAAGCACTGAAGCTTGTGAATTTTGCGATGCAAATGGATGAATACTGATGTAATGAATCTGGCTAACTTCAGGTCTACTGTTAGACACTCTATCTTTGTTGAACAACAGTAAAAAGCTGCAGAAGTTCAAAGATCCTGGGACAAACCTGTTGGGTGTCAAGGACAACCTTAATCCCAAACTGCAGAGGGACAATTAGACCCAAGTGAACAAATCTCAGCTCATCTGAGCTTGCTTAGGGCAGACCTGGTGAGGTGATTTCATTGCTGAGACCCATAAACCTAAAGGTAGACTGTTTGATTTGTAGGCCGGGATGTTGTGTACAGCCCCATAACACATGCCAACAGCCTAAAGTGTCTTAAGCAGCTTAAGTACCTTTAAGCAGCTTTACATACTTAGACACTTTAAGCTTATAAAGCAGTTTAAGCTGCTTAAACTGTTCTAGGACTTTAATAAGGGCCCCACAATGCTGCTCCTCGCCAGGCGAGTGAAAAGAAGCTGGCTGCTTGCTGTGGCTTCCTTGCCATCAGCTGGAAGGAAGGAGCTGCAGGGTTGCCACAGATCCAGCCAGGAGTCTGCGCAAATGCAAGCAACCGATATTGACATATTTTGGCAATGATGTTGTGTAAAGTAATGAAAAGTATACTCTCTCCCCTTGATTAGCTCATGTTTCTTCCTCTTTTGTAGCTACTTCCCTTCCCCAGCCACCTCCTTCTCTTTTTCTATTTTCTCCCATTTAGCTCAGGCTCTTTCAGTATCTATTTCCTCTCTGATTAATTCTTCCTAAATAGATGCTCTTACTGCAGTGATATACCGCTATGAAGAAAACATGTCTCAATTCAGCCTACTGAGTCCACAAAACCATGCTGGGGGCAACCATTCATTTGTGTCACTATGATTTAACCTAAATCTAGAACTGTTTTTTCTCAAGAGAAGGGCATGAGGTGACAGAAGCAATATGGAAAAAATCCCAACTGCATAATCCCAGAAAGTACTGGTGGCAGCCATTAGAGTATCACCTACAAAAGCAGGTAAACAGATGGGCTACCATTGTTCAGAAGGAATACAATGCACCGAATCTGCATTGCACTTCCTGGCATTTTAGAGGCTTGAGAAAGGTTGTAGAAGAAGGAAGTTGGGGGGCAGTTGTCCAGGAAAATGGGTAAATGTGTCTTCCTAGAGTGGTAATCTCTTAGGTCTGAAAGGACTTTGTTTTCAGTTTCTGCTCCACCTCTCTCAATTTGGGGTGTGCTGCGCAAACCATGAGTTGTTCCGTTCTTACCAAAGGATGTAACAACCCCTCCTCCTTACGTACAAGTCAGCAGTGTGCAACTGCTGCTCAATTTAGTGACAATTGCCACCATTTTGTGACAAGTCACTTTGAACTGCCTTGTTAATAACTAGTGCTGCGGTGACATTGTGCTAGAGTGCCTGTGCTGGATGTGATGTTCTTGCTACTGAGGATCCGCTTAGGCCTGCATCGTCTGGCTTTTCTCATGTTGGAATTCCCTTTCCAGCTCCTTTAGTAGGAACATTCTTCTCTTCTCTTTCATAACTTTCACTTCCTCCGTTCATATCCTAACTTCTCAGGTGTTCTCTCTCCAGAGTCCTCAATTTAACTGGCCCCATATTTGTCACAGGCTTATGAAGTCCCATCACATGCGACTTTGTATATATCACTAATCACAGTTTGGCCGTGAAATGTAACTGTAAAACTTATCATACTCAAACAATGTGTTCTAAAGACTTGAGAGTGTAAGCAGAAAGAGGGATCATGGTCAGCCTTACTCACTGCCCTATTTTTTGCCAATTATGCATTCCTAAATGATATTGCATGTCACCATTGTGTGTATTGCATGCACAGCATGTCCAATGTTGCATATTTATACAAGCATGACTTAACACTTTCATTGAGGCTTGATTTATACTAAGTGCTATTTTTTTTTCCAGCAGCCTGAAAGTATGGTTGTGTCCATTTTTATTGAAGAAAATGATTTCTAGCACGACCTATTCTTTTCAAGTAATCAATGCATTTTAATCCTTTTTCCCATTTATCCAGCTATCAATTATTACTTACTTCAAAATGTGTTGTAAAACTCTACATACGGTGCCAGTAGAATTCACTAGCTTATAAGTGATTTAATTACTTCTGCTTCTTAAATATAGATTTGATATGCTCCCGTCAGGTGACACCACTGGCAGTTAATAGATTCATTCTTAGCGGAGTATTGGAACCACTGGAGTATGGTTTCCTTGGGTTCATGCCCTGTGTCTACAACATCCTCCTGGTAGCCCCAGCTCCTTCTCAAGCTCCAGCCAGTTTGGCAGGAGAAAGGGCAGGTTGTAAGGGCTGCCCGTGGGCTTCCTGGCCAGTGGGATGGTGTTAGCTGCTCGGTGTCCAGGCAGCTCTCAGACTGGAGAAGGAGGTGATCTGTACCCACCATTCCCTCAGCTCTGACAGTGATTTGGGTTTCACTCTCCTCTAGGCAGCTGCTCATTTGCATGAATGATTAATGATGGGAATTAATCAGGTTAATTAAGGTTAATGATGAGCATGGAAAAGTCATTTTTTTTGAATTCTGAAAAGATATATGTAGTCACCTATTCATAACGCATGCATTTTCTTTTAAATATTTTTCTTTACATCTGAGGAGAAAAAGATCTCGTTCATGTTACGAGAGAGTTTGGGTAGTTTTAGATCCGAAGGAATTTTTTAACGTTAGTAAACCAGAAAACATATAACACCAGGTATCAGGTCACGTATACAGGCCACAGACATTTGGCAGACATTTATGCGTATGCCTAATTTTCAGTTGGAACTTGATTTCCTTTGGCTTCCAGGAAACTTTAGTGTAAGTTAAAATTAACTCTGCTGATTTGAGATGATAGTGGCACTGCACGTTTGCATGCCTTGATAAACAGCTGCGCATGTGCCAAAAAAATTGTTGACTGTGTTGAACCTAGTGAGGCCACGCATCTGTACTGAGCCACCAATGGAAAAAGACATTTTTCAGAGCTGCTGTTGGACTAAATTACCAAGTGCTGGCAAGCTGCCGGGGTCCTGTTGCTGGGCAGATCACCAGGTGTTGGCCCATCATTGAGGGCTGCTGCTCCAACTACCAGCTGCTCACACAGCAAAAATCTACCAGACAGCAGACTCACCCTTCCTTCCTTCCCCAAACTCAAGACAACTGTCTCCTCGATGAATCTGTAGGATTACAGCTGACCTCGCTACAGGACAGCATGGGACTTCATAAGCCAAACTGCCACTTTTTCTCATCCCTCCATCTTCTTCAGCATCTTCTCCCAAACCTTGACATTCCCACCACTGTTTAATTTTTTTTTTATAATCTTGTTTATCGGAAATAAACTGATCGTTTATTTCAACTTAAAAAAACACCTTTTCTTTACATTTGTTCCTACTTATTTTTAATTTTTTTCAGCTTTGGTGGCTAGCTTCTTTGGCTAATGGATGATACAGTGAATTGCCTGAATTTATTACATGTCTGTGAATACCTTTTCCCTAGATTGCGACACCAGCCCAATTTTTTGGCTCAGCTGGAAGCTATCCTAAGAAGTGTGTAGAGTTTAAGATTTTAGGAAGAAAGCCAGTGTTTGCCCTCTACCAATATTAATTTCATGCATTCCCTCTTGCGTTCTTGATTCTGTAATTGGGCTGCGCTTCCATCTCCACCCATATCCTGCCTTGACACACATCCGGGTGTGGATGATGGGGGGAATGATGGGTGAGCCAGCCAGCCTTCAGGCTGAGTCATCCCAGGAAGGTAGACTGTCATCTGGCAATTAGGATGGAGAAGAAGGAAGTGTGCCAGCAAAACAGGTGAACTGGGCAATGCATTGCACCCCACATGTGAAAATGGATATTGCACAATGCTGTGCTATGACAGAGGAATGCGGAGAAGAGCACAAGCGTGCATTTTCAAAATGGTCTTCTAAGTAAGAATTAAAGAAATACCAAAACTCGGCCTATTTCTTCCAACACTTCAATACCAAAGGTGAATATAACAATCAAGAAATGGATAGAGCAGTGTTATAGTATAACCCTCTCAGCACCTTTGGTCACTTTTATTTAGGTTTCTTTTCCTGTGTACGGGGGCTCGAAAGCAGGATCACAAACACAATTTATGAATATTTGACAATTATGCTATTTGTTGGATTGTACATGCAATAAATGGCTGGGACTAACATGCTATTAGCCTAAGCACTAATGTCCTTACCACCTCTGATGCAGGTACCCACTGGGTTTCTGCTGGTCAGGCAGATGGTAATCACATGGGGAAGTGCCAGTTTCTATTGCTCCTTGCATCAGGCCGATCCTGAGCTTTGCTGAGTTGATTTTTTTTTACTTTTGAGTTTTGATTTTTTTTCTCAGGGTTTTAGAGCATTTCTGTTAATATTTCTTCCTTCAGTCCTTGAGTGACTGCTACCGACCCAACAATTTCACTTCTGTCCTTATTTCTGCTTTTTTGTATGTATCTTGTTTGGCTTAAATTTATGTGCCGTCACTCATAGTTTAGCAACCTGGTCATGAGCTGGGTCATATGGCTGATCCAGACTTTGGGTTAAAATCATAAAAGTGTGTGAAAGATCTACCAAAACGGTGTGAGAGAGAGTGATCTGTGCTTGTTGTCTGACATGTTTCTAATCACCTTGCTGGGTCAAAAATGTGGACATTGCCAGCTTGCAAAAAGACTCCAAGAAATCGGTACTGACACAAACACCACCTGGGGTCAGATGTGCTATGTAACTGGTGGCATCAGTGACGGTCTTTGTAATGCCAAGCAGAAAAGTCTGGGAAGGATGGACTTCAGAGGCAAAATGACTTAGAAATCAGTGATATGAAGCTGAAAACAACACAGTGCTGCATGATATTGTGACTTTGACCATACATGAATTTATAAGGGAAGAAAAAAATTCACTGTGAGGATAATTAATCACTAGCACAGGTTGCCCAGAGAGGTTTGGCAGTATCCATCTTTGGAGGTTTTCCAGACATGGCTGGATAAAACCCTGAGCAGCCTGGTCTGAGCTCAGCATTGACCCTGCTTTGAGTGAGGTGGAAAGACCAGGGACCTCCTCAGTCCCCTTCCAGCTTGGATCGTTTGGTGACTGTGATTTAAGTCACTGTTGGAGCCAAGGGTAGGTGAGGTGAAGAAACAGTGTTACAAAGGGAGAATGCTCAGTGTGCCGTTTCCCAGTGTGTGCTGGTCTTGGCTGGGATAGAGTTAATTTTCTTCATAGGAACTTGTATGTGGCTATGTTTTGGATTTGTGCTGAAAACAGTGCTGATAATACAGAGATGTTTTTTGTTATTGCTGAGCAGTGTTTACACAGAGTCAAGGCCTCTTCTGCTTCTCACACCACCCCACCAGCGAGCAGGCTGGGGGTGCATGAGAAGCTGGGAGGGGAACACAGCTGGGACAGCTGACCCCGACTCACCAAAGGGATATTCCATACCATATGGCATCATGCTCAGCATATAAGGCTGGGGGAAGAGAAGGAATGGGGTGGACATTTGGAGTGATGGTGTTTGTCTTCTCAAGTAACTGTTATGCTTGATGGAGCCCTGCTTTCCTGGAGATGGCTGAACACCTGCCTGCTGATCGGAAGCAGTGAATGAATTCTCTGTTTTTCTTTGCTTGAGTGCATGGCTTTTGCTTTACCTATTAAACTGTCTTTATCTCAACCCATGAGTCTTCTCTCTTTTACCCTTCCGATTCTCTCCCCCATCCCACCGTGGAGTGAGCAACCAGCTGTGTGGTGCTTAGTTGCTGGCTGGGGTTAAACCACAACACAGTGTGACTGAGACTCTGTAAAACGTAGCTGCTGCCATCTGTGTAAGGTGATCCTATCTCTCTCCAGGTCCTGTCCTGGTGTTCCTAGTCTCTCTCTCTTGAGCTAGTGCTGGCCCTTGTCCAATGTCTGTGAGCTGTTTCAGCTCACCGACCTGGCAGAAGCTGATTATTTTTTTTAAACTGGTTGTCTTTCTGCTGATTTAGTTAGCTCAACTATTTCACTAAGAGACAGATGAGCACCACAGCATGAGGAGGAGGTGGGAACATGTGGTTAAGATTGGAAGGAGTTAAGGCTGGGCAGGGCCCTCTCAGTGGGAGTGAGCCATTAAATTTGCCTTGCTGCCTCATGAAACAACATGATATATCTGCAGCAGCTTCAACATGGGAATAACAACAAATTGGGTAAGCCCCAAAAGGATGCATCATAAAGAAAATAAAAACTCAGAAATAAAAATTCTTTAATGCTAAGACTGATGAAAAGTGTGTAATTCTGAAAAGGAGCACGAAAGCAGACAAATCAGTAAAAAATAATGTTCAAGGAAAGATGAACAGAGATATATTAAAGACCTAACACTTGCAACTGAAGCTCCTGCCATGGTAGGAAACCACAGATCTTGTTTACCAAGTTACAAAAATCCTGTGTGGCTAGTTTAAACAGGAAATGGGCTGATCAGAAGCAAAGATAGGGAAATGCATACAACAGAGATAAAACAGACGGGCAAAGCATTTTAAAGAAGTCAGCGGCAAAAACTCAGCCCTGCCTTGACATGAGATTCTGTGACATGAGATGATGTGAATTCAAACAACAAGCGATTGACACTCAGTAGTGATATCAGAAAAGCAAGCTGTAGTCCAGTAGGTAGCAGCAACAATGCAATGAAAGACGATTTGATCATAGCAGAAATGCTAAGAGCTCACGACGTCACTGCAGAAGTAAAATTTAAAAAGTTGTTGATTAAAATCTGGGAAAAAAACAACTTTTGATGAGGGGGAACATGGAGTTGTTAGGTAAAATATTTTACAATGAGACTGGGAAAGCATCTCTGTGCTTTACGCTATAGGGGAGGTCATTTGCAGTGGAATGCTGCACAAGATGACACAGATGATGGATGCAGAATTGGAAGAGAACAGCCTCTGGACTCAGGCCCAGAAAACTGGATATTCACACAAAAGAGCATCCTGAAAGAACACATGGAATGACAGGCTTTGCTCATCACCAGTTTCATTGATCTTTTTAAGGTTACTTGACAGCGGCCTCAGGAACGCCCTGTGGAACTACAGCACTCAGCTTGTCCTCCATCATCACGGTCTTGCAGAGAGGGATGGATGGCTGCATCTGGGAGCGCATCTAAGTAATAGACTGGTTCGCTTCGAACACTGGTGTAAAACAAGGGTACGCTTGCTTTCTGTTGCTGTTTTGCATTATCATACATAGCTACTGTGTAGGCAGCACAAGTAGCAGCATACCATGGGGTGGATTACACATATCTTGGAACCGTAAATTGTGCTAGTAGCATTGTGTTACTGAGCCATTGACCTGAAAAAAGCTGTGAAGATACATAACCTAGCAAAAAAAGTAAGCCAAACAGGATTCAAAATCAGCTATCAAAGCAAACATCCCTGAAAGCTTAATACCAAGCATCAAAGTCATATTAGAAAACACAAATTCTGGGAAAGGAGAACAGCTTGCCTGTCCTGTTCATATTCCACTGCTGAGTAATTAGTAAGGAACTGACAGCAAGGATAGGAGAGTCTTCCACCATTCACAGTTATTTCAACATATGGAAATCCAAGCTATTCAGTCTCAGAACAAAACCAAGATTTTTTTTAATTATTATTTACATGTAATTACAATGCTAAAATAGACCCTGGAAAGCAGAGTCATCAAAAGTGCTAGCAAACTAGATGCCTTGAAAGAAAAAGTACCTATGAAAAAGTCTGAATGTTGGGCTCTACCCTCAGCACAGGGTTGAACAGCCCACCAGCACATCTTTCACCAGAGTCAGCAGGGAACACAGGATGTATTTGGTGTGCGTTCTTTGAATGGCAGTCCCCAGCAATGCCCCACAAAATGGAGACTCTCAAGTGGAGACCAGCATGTCTGAAGAAGAGGACGCTGATGAGAGCCTGAAGCGTCAAGACCCACCTCACAGCAATGACAGTGATCAATCTCAACTGTGTCCACTACAAACACCAATAAATGACAGCAAGGAATGGAAGGCACTAGCTTCCACTGCATGTCCCAGTCTTGCTGTAGGAAGAAGACAGTAAGAATAACCTAAGGGCTACTAGAAAATCAAATATATTCCCTACAATTGCTTTGTTTTCTCTGTGAAGCAAAACATACTTTAGCTAGCTTGTTTTATTAGCTGCCACCAGAGGTAATAGTTGTGAACCTTACTGAAATGAGAGGAAAATAAAGCTCTTGCTCCAAAGATGCAGAGAGTAGCTAATGTCCAGACTAAAGCACTCTGTCAAATGTCAAGGAGTTGGGGACCTGTTACCAAGTCCTGCCATGTCATTGCTCCAGTCATGATAGACTGGGGAGAAAGTTCATGCCAGGAAGAGCTGGCAGGTGTGGGACTTGGGTAGTCATGCCACAGTGATCCTTACATGATCCCTGATTAAAGGGGTTTTGCCTTTCATGTATCTTCAAAGGTATCTGGAGCCTACTGGCATCATAAGCTATGATGGTTTATTTTTTACTACCTAGACTGAATGAGAGATCTTTAATCAAACTGTGTTGCATTAGAGTCAGTTCTGCTGTTTAACTGTAAATATTTGGGTGTGCAATCTGGTGTTGATCTGCAGGGTTACTAATATCTATAAAATAAGTAGTCCTTTTCTATTCAAGTAATCTACCAAGTTGTTTCAGCTTCAACTTGTTAAGTCTGAGCTTAGATCTGAGCATGCTTTCTGAGGTGATGGTGTTGATGTAAGAGGGCACATAGACTCCTGTTGCCCTGAAAACAGTGACGTTCAGCATATATCATCTCTGCTACAATTCCCAGCCATTTTCTAGCCAAGTTTTAACACAAAACCACTGTTTCTATGCCTTTTTTTTTTTTTTTTTAATTTTAAATCCAAACTCTGCAGTCTGTTCTCAGCTTTCTTCTACTTTTCTCATAAAATCAGACCCACACATAGCCCAGATTTCTCAATGGTATCTGGTGAAATTTTTCCACCTTCTTGTGCTATATATATTTCTATGTCCTGAGCAGCAGCATGTGTCTGTGTTTTGAGTACAGACTGCTGTTATTTTAGTCATCTGCCTCCATAAAGGAGCATCAATGTTTCTTACATGTATTCACAATGAGAATGTATTCACTATTTTCACAGAGGTTTAACCTCATTTCCAAAATGAGGTTGTTCTTGTTCTCCAAGTCAAACAACTAAATAATTTTTTTTTTTTTTTTTAATTTGGGAGTCTGCCCACTAGAGCCTATATGTATTTATATTTTTAATGCAGTTGAAGTAAAGAGCCTTATTCAGGAGAGGCTCTTAAATGTGTGCCTTGTTTTTAAGCACCTACTGAAGGTCAGTTTAGTGTGCGTTTACACACTTTTCTGAATGGGGTGCACTGAAGAACAGGCTTGTTTTCTGGAATCAAAACCTTCACTGAAATGTCACTGCCTGGATCACTTGCTGCTGGCAAGGCTGACAGCAGCAAGGGGGTATAAACCAGAGCTCACACTTGGCTTACCAGTAACAGATGTGCACATTGTACACCTTGCACCTAATCATACAACAGTTCCTTGGGTGAGATCATGCTGTAAAGTATCCTGCCTTTATGCAGGGGAAATACCAAGATGAAGGCTGTAGGTCCCAGAACACAGCCGTGATGAAGCAGTATCTACATTATGACATTCAATTTTGTTATATAATTAGAGCGTTCAATTATAGACTGGAAGACATACTTACACAGTATGAGAATATTCTCTGCTGTAAATGAGGCTGGGTTAATTCTCTAACAGGCCGGGCAGTGATAAGAGGTGGAGATAAGCTCCCAGCACTGACTGGGGACAAAATTAAACAAGTGGCGTGCTTGCCTGCCCTACCTTGCCCTGCCCTTCCCTGCCAGCTCCTGCACCCTGGTCCTATGGCCACAACAGCTGGCTCCACACCAAGAGCCCTCGCGGCAGAGAACAACAGGGTGACTTGTGCTTTTAGTTATTATCTGCTAATAAAGGATTTCTCCTTCCAATTCCTGCTGCGGCTCTGCTCTTGTGCAGGCTATCGGTTGGGTGGAGCAGCCAGAAGCCTTAGGAACAGCTAAGACTCTTCCACAATTTCAGTAATTTCCTTGGATTAAAATTGGATTAATTTCATCTCTGTGAAAACAATTACTTTTGGTGTGAGACCTTGTCTCTCTAGGCTGATCTGGCAGGTTCAGCCATAGCTCACGTAAGCTGGAACACTAAAGTTCATTTCGAAGACAGAATGTGAGCCAAGACACAAACATGGGCCCCTATTTTCCTTTGAAAAATATGATTAGCTTTTCATTTTCCTCTTAGGCAGCGTTAGGCTACTCTCCTGAGTGAGCAAAGGGTCCTTTATATTTTGTAGTCATTTGGAGAAATTACCTTGGCATTATTGTTCCATAAGTCACTTTCAAAATGTTCTAGATACCACACAGAGATGGAAAGACAGTCTGTGACTAGAGTGTACAGCCTAGAAACAACTGAGATTAAATGCGAGGGAAGCAGGCACAATGTACAAAACAGATAAATCAGGATGACTGCATAGTTGCATTCTTGTTTTTCCACTGTGCTAACTCGCAGAGAGCACAAAATAAGCCTGTGTAGCACAGACATAGGAAAAAAAGCCATACTGGAAGAAATATTTATGTTGTACTAGCATATTCTCTGCTGTAAATGGGTTTGGGCTAATTACTTATCAGGCCACACAGGGATAAGAAGGGGAGATAAGTTCCTAATATCACATTAGGAAAAATTAATTAAACAGAATAAACATAATTTATTTGAATCTGCTATTTCCTATTACAATTGCTTGACTTAGCAATCTGGCAATGTTCTTTAACAAATTCTTTATTTATTTTCTTAAACAGAAAAAAAAAAGAGAAAAATGAAAACAAGCTGGAAAAGAGGTGAATTCCATCACGATACCTCATTTTCCTCAGCAGAATGAGAACTGCAGAGTTAGCACAGATTTCTGCTACTTGAGCTAATGGAGTGCCACTACCAGTCAGGGGTTGTCATCCTCTGAGTAAAGCACTCCCAGAAGAGGATCACTGATGGGCACTGGTAAGAAACATGAACCGAGGATTTGCATCTCAGCTGGAATGACAAGTAATTGGGTAGACGTATACTCCAGAGGTAAGCTAACCTGCTGTGTCTCCTCCGGCCTCTCACCATCCTTGTCCTTTGCCTTCCCACTTCAGCCCAGACCCAGTCTCCTCATATAGGAAGCCACAGCGTATCCCAGCTCCTCATCTCCCAATGTCATTAGCTCTTTGCTCATTCCCTGTATGACATTCTTTGCTCCCAGTCTACTTGGCTGGACCACCCTAACTTCCCAATCCCTTCTCCCGACACCGTTCCTCATCTAGCACAGGTCTGGGATCCCGTATATGTGTCTGAGATCTTTCTCCAGGGTGCATTTGAACATCTCCGTCCTCTGTACTCTTGGTTTGAACAATGGGGCTGCTGGGACCAGAGTAAGGCAGACCCTCTGCTTTCTATTTAGGTGCCTAGACCTCTTATGGCTCATAGTAGCAGATGCCTATCCACAGAAAATGGGACCTTTAGGAAAGTTTGCTGCTAAAATCAAAGTCATCTTGATTAAACGTGCACCATGACTTTTCATACACTTAGTTCATGAGGATAAAAACAGCATGTCCCTGACACAAATCTTTTATCAGATTTTAAGTCCTTGCACCAAACTTGTGAGACGTAGGCTTTGTCACAGAAGACACCAGAATTTTTAAGCACAGCACATTTTCCCCTACAGCCTGTCAGACACATCAGGCATGTCTGAATTGTTTTACACTAGTTCCCCTTGAGAATGTGTGTCAAGTAAAAAGTCCTGAATTATACAATTTCATATTGTTTAGCTAGGACAACGGGGTTGATAAATTTAATCTCATAAAAAGCATTCTAATATCTTTAATGACCACCATACAGACTTTCGTTCCTTAGAGAAGATAAGAAATGTCCTTGCAAACAAGAAAAATTAGATCCTGCTGTGCCAAGGCCTACGCTCTAAATAGTTCAAGGTGACCAGTGTACAGCTCAGCCTGTTACAAGAAATAATTTGCAAAGGGCAGTAAAAATTAAAGACAAAATGACATCTTTTCAAGAAAAAAGGACCCAGTGATAAGCCCCAAGGACTATGCTGAAATCATGTCCAGTAAAGAACAAAAGTGTGAGACTAGACTTAGTGGGACAAAACTGATATACTCTAGAGTAAGACTAGCTGGTGAGCAAAATCATGAGTGGATGGTCTATTCCGCCTCTCTGGTGAGTCAGCTGCAAGGATGCTTAATTTGTGCCAAACTGCAGGAAGATAGGTAGACAGCGGGAGCAGAGCCCAGCACAGTTGCAGTTATTTGCCCCATCCCCTCCAGCCAGTCCACCACAGCTCCTTTGCAGTGGACATTTATTATCAACATGAAAGGTGTACAGACAGAACTGGGGGCCAGAAGGAGTAATCCAGGTGGCCTCATACCTCCACTTGCATTGGCTAAATCCTGAACAACACCTGGAATGAAACTGTCATAGCCTCCTGGTTTGTGCTTTTCCTTCCCTCCCTTGTTCTTTCCTTTTTCTTGTGCTTCCCTTTGTTTTCTGTTTAAGAAGAGTCTGCTTGAGATGTTAAAGCTTTTTCTTTTGGAGAGCTGCCGCGATGCTGTTAGCAGACAGCTTCCAAAAAGCTGTGTTAAAGACAGCAGGGCACTGCTGCAATTTCCATGTTTCCATGTGACCAACAGACAATATGCCGTGCTGGATTTTTTCTAGCAATGAACTTGCTAGCCAGAGCCAACACCAGAGTGAGAGGCTGAGTTCCCCTCCCCTGCAGCTCTTGTGCCTTCTTTGTCCCTTATTCGTATTGCGCGCCTCTCCAGGGAAGAACTGGGCTCTGACAACAGCTCCTGTAGCAGTTCCAGCCCATCTCAGTGAACTGAACAACTCTCTTTTCTAAAATAAAAACTACAATAAATTGTCTTTCTTACTATCTCTTTAACCCTGTTAAAAAAATGGTGTTTCCTCATATCCATTCCTAACAGCGAATGGAAATCGGAGATTTTTAAAATGAAAGCCTTACTTTTCTGCACCCCAAATATTTTTATTCTTTTTTCCCCTTATTTTTTCTATCTTTAATAAAGGGTTTAAAAGATTTGGTGTGGTTCATGTTGCCGCAGGAATAAACAAGCCAGATTTATGCATCTGAAACCTCAAACCCTACCGCAAAACATGTTTGGCAATATACTTTTGTTACAGTGACACAGTATCTTTAATACATTTGACACTCTGGGTCTATTTATTTTACTGAAATTTAACTCAGCAAAGTTAAATCCCCTTATATCATTCTTCAAGACAACTCATTTTATGTCTGGATACAAACCAATTCACCTCCTAAGCTGCATAATCAACTCCCACCCTAACGTGCAAGTTAGCACTAGTGCAGCTGAATGGAAAGAGAAATTGTGATGGCTTTATAGAAATGCACTTAATTTCTACAGGATGCTCAGTGAACATCAAAACAATAGACACTATTAACTACTATGTCTACTGACATTCTTTTTCCTTGGCTTAGGTAATATTGTATAATATACTTGAGAAACTGTTCTGAAATGCCAAGCTCTGGAACAAAATCTAAAAGACAGGGTATCTTCTGTGTTTGAAAGGTTTCTCTTTGGTAGGATCGGAAATAAAAATTATGGAAGCATCTTATTCTCCAATTACTCCATGTTCTCCAAGCAATAGGCTTTACTCTTTCCTCTCACTATATACAGTTGTATGCAGATTTTGGTGTGTCTTTGCTTTATTTTTCATATGTATGTATAGTTATTGACAGCTGTTCAAGGATGTGCTGGAGTGAACCGCTATAGGAAAATTATATTTATTTCCATGTTCAGGCTATGGGATGCTAGCTGGCTGATACATCTTTTCACCTAAATGTTGTAAGTCCGTTGCAAAAGAATTAAAGGTTGGTCAAATCAGGCTTTTCTTTTCTTTTTTTTTTTTTAATCTTCTTCCCCATTTTGTGTTAAACATTAGAATCTGGGCAAGACAGCCCATTACCTTAAGCCATAAACCAGTTCTTTCCCTGTTTCAGTGAAATCTGATATGTGGCCAACCCTTTTGATCTCCAGGCTCCTGGTCTGGCCAAACAGACTGAGGTGTTTCTACCTGGGCTATTATTTTCTTTTCCTCTCCTCCCTCTTGATCTAAACCATGCTCCCCACGCAACTTGAAAGGAAGGGCTTGTAACCTGACAAACAGCAATGTCCTTGGCTGAGCAGGTTACAGAGGCCAAAAGCTGCCAGTATTCTCAGGTTCCAACACACCAGCTCTTATGGTACCCAAAACATGGTTTCCCTCACACTGCCCGATTACAGCATTTCCAGGCTCCACCAAGCTGGTGATGGCCACAGGACTGCAGCCTGAAGAGGGAAAGACTGAAACACTGCTTTTATCAAGACCAACGTATGAGAGGTAATTGTTGGTTACTTGTAAGTCTGAATAACTCAATTTTTAGTGGCTTGCAATATCACTAATAGAGTTTCTTTTTTCCTCTACCTTGTTGAAGTGGAAGAGGCCCTTCCCTTTTATTTGAAACATTGGTTTTCTTCAGCTCCCTATATTTCCCCTGAAAGTCCTTAGGCGTTTTTCTTAATATAACCCTGTGCCTTGGCGACAGCGCGTTATAGGTAATCGTGTAAGAAGAGTGCAATATATCTGATATGACTACTGCATGACTCTGATCTGACACGTTCTCGTGGTAACGCTGTTGGGACATGATTGTTATACTGCAGTCAGCACGGAGCTGGCACAGCGCTGGCGGGAAAGCATAAAGGCTGCAACAGAAATGCAGCAAAACTGGGAAGAAGGCAGCCAAGTGTGGCAAAATGTGAGCACAGGAATGGAAAGACTGAAATGGAAGGGAATACTAATTGTAAATACGTTCAGGAAAAAATATTGGGGGGTGAAGACTCCTACTGCTTGCAGATACAGGAAATGCAGATATGCACAATGAGAACAATTTTTTTTTCTTTTGTCTTTTTTTGATAGAGAGGAATATGCATAGGAAAAATGAGGTAGGAAAATGAAAGAAAAACATTAAAAATGCATCCAAAACTGTGAAAGATGTTGGACCGTGTCATCACACATTCCAGTGGGAAGAGTGGGAATTGTTAACTTTTAGCTTTTGTATCTGGGCAAGTCTGTTAAAAATTACGGAACAGAAAAATTCTGCGGATAAACATAAATAGTTCAAAGCAACTTCTATCTTGTCTTCTACAATTCAGTGGACAACTGATTACGCTGTTGTAGTTTTATCATAGCTATTTCCTTTCAGCAGAAAATGGTGTTTATTTTAAGCGAATGTACTTATTTTTTAACCACTCCTATTTTGGTTGTTTGATTTTCTCAAGGGAAAAAGAGTTGTACTGTTCATCGCTTGATACTCAAACTGTTCAGGTCCATTTTTACATTAAACCCTGTCAGTTTGTCACTCACTTGTGATTAAACAAGTAGAAGCTGAGAAATAAAATTATGTATTTTGTAAAGGTGAACTATCCTTTCAGTCACTGCGAAACTGTGAGTAGAGACACTAGGACAGATTGTCAGTAAGTCCAACTCGGTCTAATTCTAGCTACTTCAGTGGAGGTATGCTGAATCATATTTTCTGATAATCTGAATTTTGGGCATCCGTGTTATGTTCTTTTTGATAGAGTATAATCTAGTAAAAGTAATAACTTGGAATAACTTTGTTTTGCTCCATATCTGAAATGAAAATTATGTCACTAGCTGTGAGCTGTGTCCCAAGGTGGAGCAAAACACATCCAGTCATTACTTGAGACCAAGAAAAAATTTGCAGTACTCTCATTTTAATCTTTTAGTGGATGTCAATAATGGCAATTAGAAATTACTTCTGAGTTCCAACTTCTTTTTAACATTTAGGATATCTGCCTGCCACACATTTTATAAGATGTCCAATTACAACAGTATGTGAGACATCTCAGTCTTTGAGGTCCCTCACAACATGCCCATGGGACAGGGAAATGCTATTTTTGTGCAAATGCAAACAGAGCTATAGACTCACTAATTTGCCCAGGGAAGTGCGTGATATATATATAAAAAGTCAATCCAGTCATCTTTAATCCCAGAGTATGTCTAATGGATGAACCATCACCCTTGATCCTAGCTGAAAAGTCAAATGATACCTTCAAAAACCACATTAAAATTCATGATACTGTAGATTAGTAAAATATTGCTTTGGGGTATGGCTTGTTTGAAAAGAAGTAAAAGAAATAAATTAGGCATTTAGTTAGTTACATATTGCCTACAGTTCTAGAGAGTTGTGAAGAAAACAAATCTGGAGTGCTGCATTACACAACTTCATAATGCTGCAGTTAGATTTTCCCTTGTATTTACAGACTGGTTTATTTTAAAATCTATTCAAGCATTGGAAAAACATAAATATGCAGCTCCACAGATCTGGAGGTCAGATTTCTGTGACTGTAATACATAGCTTCTGCCTAGGAAGCTCTCCAATTCAGGGTCAAATTCTGCTTGCTTTACTCATGTTTGATTTAGGATGGAAACACACAAGTGAGCGAAGGAGCAGGTTTTGTCACAGTATTATGTGGCTGCACAGTGATGACACTGCTCCAAATATAAACAAAAATATGTACTAAGGTACTAATCTGAGAGGGGCAGAATATGACAGTGTTTGGTAGGAACATATCTAAGAAGCGTGGTTTCATAGGAAATATAACTGAATCCTGGTATACAGTTGTTTTTCTCTCCTTACCAATACTTCTGCAGGCTCATACCAATGCAGTTGAAGCCCCATTTTGACTCCTCTATTAATAGTAAAAATTTTAAATAAAGCAAGTCAACTGATACAAAATCTGGTATCAGTCTTAACCTCTTCAATTTTGCCTGTATGCCACCATGCAGTATTCTGGATTATGCAAACCTCAAGTCCTACTGTTCGCTACACCAGTGTAAAGGAGCAGAGAGTAAAAATTTTAGCATGTAAACTTTCCTCTCAAATCTGCCAGGGGGACATAGAGAATGGCCTGCCCCAAAGTCACATTAACACCCTAAATCAATAGTCATCCACTGATCCATGTGAACCACAGGCCTCTGATCTTACAGCTAATCCTTCTCTAGCCCATTGGTACTGAAGGTGTTGGCAGGGATACCGCAGGGTCCCTCCAGCAATGGCCACCCTGTTGGGGTATTTAATGAGAGAGAGACTGGATGGAAGCAACACGCACAGGTGTGCATCTCAGCTGGTAATAATTAGAGCAATATTTCTGTCACCTTATGTATTCTTTTTTCATTTGTAAAATAGCTTCTGATCGTAAACGTAATTAAGAATCACCCCTTTATTTTAAAGCAAGAGAGTATGCTTGGGAAGCTGAAACAGAGCCATCAGGGTATCATCAAGACTCTATAACTCTGTCGTGATGGGACAGTAGAGTTGCCACTAGCATAGCGATTGACTTTTAAAGATTTTCTTTCCACCAGTCAAGAGAAGGATGATAAACCCCTGCCCCAACAAAAAAACAAAACAAAAAAAAGAACACAAAAAATGTCTTATTTGTCATTTATCAATGCTATGTTCTCGCAGGCCATGACTGAACATCTGAGCAACTCAGGTGGCACCACTTTATCACTGGCACTGTTGCCAAAAGAGCTGTATGTGAAATTGTAACCTCAGGAAGAGGTTTCTCAACAGCTGGAACTCGCATGTGGAAAAGCAAAAGCAAAATGAACTTTACCTAGCTTTCACCCTTCTCCCCCAGATGCTCACCAAACACAAAGACTTTGAGAAGGAAATGCTCTTGGATGTTCAGTATTTGCATAGATCCATAAATGCCTTGTGTTAATTGAGAGTAAAATGTGTGGGGTTTAGATATTGTCTATCTAAAGTTCCTATACATATATAATCTATTCCCTTTAACTTCATTATCATATAATCCCCTAAGAATTAATACCATAAATACTGACAACAGAATGAAAAAATTGGAGAGAGGCTTGGGATATCTCATCCCTTAAGTCTTGGGGCTTAAACAAGTCAGAGTGCCGTGTCTCCCATCACAAAGAACACTTTCCCAGCCGAGAGGCCAGGTGAGAACCTTGAACTTTGTGTGCCACAGTGTTGACAGTCTGTCCAGACACAGATGGCTGGAGGACCTGGAAGGTGTTATTGCAGGAAATGCAGTCCTGTGTCTATCCACTGTGGCTTTTAGCCAGGATTGTGACTTGTTTATCCTCTATTTCATTGTCCCACCCTCTGTTCAGGGGTGTTCAGAGAAGTTGCTTAATAAAACAGGGGAGGTGGTTTGGCTCTGGCTGGTCCTGTTGCCTGTTGTCCACTACAGGTTCAGTTTAGTTGTGTGGACAAGACTTGGGACACAATGAGAGGGAAACTCTAAATACCTCAGAGGCTTTTTAAGAGGTCAACATTTTATTTACTAGCTAATTGCTACTGCACATAAAAATTTCAGTTACCAAGACAAAGTTAGTTACATCTTTCCGCTAGGAAATTTGTAGCATGCTTCTTTGGCTTAAATTGATGGATTCTGAATTTTCTAATAAGCTTTGCTTCATTGAAAACCAACTCGGTAAAAGTAGCAACATGTAAAAGCAAACGAACCCTTCTTATTTGCCCTGTATGAGTATTCAGAATCCTATCTCCAAACAACCTTAGAGAAAGTTTTCGTTGCTTTTTTTTTTCTTGTTAGTTCAGCATAGCCAACAGTAAGGGCCTTGTTTACATTAAGCAAATGTGCAATGATCCAGCAAAATCAATTTAGTCACAGTGATGCAAATCCCTCATACGGATGTAATGCCTGTGTGCAAAGTAGGGCATTTCTGAATATACACGATATTTAAAATGAAGTGAAAGAGAGAGATTCTATTCTTCCCAGCTGGTTCCTTAACGTGATTCATATAGATGCCCCTGAAAGCCTAAGTTGAAAGAAAAGGACTTTCTGGTCAAAAAGAAAAGGGTTCATTAGGAGTACCATTGATAGTGAAGGAGTATCACGACCTTTAGATTGCAAGTTGCAGTAGCTTAACAGAGAGATTAATACTTTAAAAAAACATGCTTTACATTTAAACTGAGCATATTTGACCTTAAAATCATCGGGAAATAAGTATGTGATTACATAACTCCATTTTATGGTTACTTTTCAGAACAGAAGTGAAAATGAATGTATTTTTGGTCCTGAGCTGTTCTTAGTAATTTAATGTGATCTTGTTGTCAACAAGAGGGAAAACAACCTCTGACACTCAAAAAGAGTAAGAAGAGAACAAAATGTACCTTACTGTGGCTATTCAGCCAAAGATCTATGGGAAAAAAATGGCACAGCCTGTGAAGGTGTTACTGAAAACCAGGTGGGGTCAGCAAGTGAGGTGACAATAGAAATACCGGTAATGAGATAATGATCATTTTCTTTTGCAGTCTGCAAAGATTTGGGGATTTTCTTTTTTGCTTTTTTTCTTTTTTTTTTTTTTTTTAGTTTTGTTTGTTTTTTTAATACAAGTGCTTTGGAAAACTGTGAAGTTGGAGTAGAAGTTCTGGTAGTTTGGTAAATGTCTTTTAGATGTTTTTGGGGAAAAAAAATATTCCAAATACTTTATGTTGCAGTATAACATTTATTTAACATAGTAATAAATGAAAGACCAAAATCCAAACAAAATATTTTTATTGAAAACATAGCTTTTTAATCAAATCCAGACTATGTCTCAGAAACTTTTCTTTACAAAGTATTTCAAAATTGGAGAAACTTTTTCCTAATCTGAATGGAGGCACATTCTGAAACCTAGGAATCTTGCTAAATGAAATTTTGATTCTTCTTACAGTTAAAGACTCACAATAGTGAAGTGAAAAAAGATGTCATATGGGGCTTCCTTTCCATGTGCATTCACCTACTACCATCACTACTGATGCTGAAAGTGACTGTTAAAGCAACATTTTTTTCATTCCCCACCCTCCCTAGAAAAGAAAAAAAAAGTTTAGGAAGTCCCTTCTCAGGAATGAAGTCAGGGTACAATCTCATCCTCATGGGTTACAGTCTCCAAATAGAGCCAGGTGACTTGAGAAACACTGTTCTGTAGGTCCAAATTCTCTTTGGACCTTCCCAGAAACACACATTAACAGGAGTTTGCAATGCTCCATTTTTAGTAACGACAGCGCTAACACTAACAAGAACCCGAGTAGGAAACCCGCATCAGAGAAAGAGAGAGGGGCAAGGGAAGTGCTTATGCAGGTAGGGAGCTAAGCACTCAATTATTACTGAATTTCAAATCCACAGGCACTACAGCTATACCCCCTACCTTATAATTCCTGAGATTACTGAGATTTGTCAACAGAAGCTGTGGCCCCCACTGGATAATTCCCGAGTTCCTTGAAACGAGTCTAATACCCAATAGGGTTACTTGTGCTGCTGCAGAAAGCTATTTCTGGCCTTTTACGTGTCAGAGAAGAAACTGGATGTGACGGATTTGGAGCTGCCCTGTGATAATTTAGGAATATGGTCTGTTGGCCTGATTATTCGGATGAATGTCTGAGTTTAACTCATCAGGGGTTGGCTTGCAACTGCACTCTTAAATTATCGCTGGGCCAGTCTGTATTTGCAACCCTGGGATGCCCCACTTCCATTGAGGCTGCAGAGCCAGGGAGCACGGGGACTTGGAAGGGGGAAAAGATTCAGTTTTGAACCACAGCATCTCTGCATGTCCAGTCCTAGCATCCTGCTCATCCCTAGGAGAGCTGTATGTCTCCAAAGGTCCATTGGGGATTAGAGATGGGACCTATAACTGTTTCATAAAACAACTGGATAGAACATTGTCAGGGGACATTACATCGGATGTGTTCATGTTTAGCCTTGCTAATTCTATGTGTTCGTGGAATTTTCTATGGAAGTGAAGGTTAAGCCTAAAAAATACATTTTTGAAGAAAAAGGGCTTGTAAATACCACGGTCATTTTCAGCAGTTTTTATCTAATACTGGGAGTTCAGAATCAGCATGTTGCCTCTTCCCTTAGGCGAGCCCCTTTTCCATGAAAGGGGACTTAACGGGTTGACCCCAGGGTTAATTTACAAAAGCACACCGACTTCTCTGAACATGAAACTAATGGGAAGCTGTGCAGTGGCGGTGTTATTCCATAGTTTACAGTGAAGGCATGTTGGGTGGAGCACCTGAAACATTATGGGGTGGCAGGCCTGCTCCAGGGTGTTGGACCCAGCCAGATCTGTGGTGAGCTTCCAGCTAAGACCAAGCTGGTCAAGTGAATCTCTTCTTGATTGTGAAAGAAGAGTGCCAGTGGTTATTTGCCAGGTGCTGAAGAAAGATTTGACTTGGGTAAATAGCATATATAATCGGACACAAAGAAGGTTTCTAAGAAACCTCAATTTGCAAGATTTTTTTGTGTGTAAGTGTTTATGTTGGGTGAGTGAAGTACAGAAAGCAGAAAGTTGAAAATCCTAAGAAAATTACCCGAACCAGGTTTTCCTCACTCTCTCCTGGCTGAGCGGGCTCGTAGGTAGTTTACTATAGCTTTATGGGTTCTTGACTGCGGAGTTCCAAAAGGCAGTCTACAAGTCTAAGCCATATTCTAGATTAACTCCTAGTTCAGCCATGATAGCTAGGGAGGCACTATTTTCATTCACTGCTTATTCCAGCTGTTCTGGTATGTAAAGTTCTCCTTCTTCACTGTTGCTGGAAAGTTAATATATTACATCTTCCTAACTGTGAATTTCTAATGCACTCATCTTGCCCCCAGCGAAAATCTTTTATATTTTAAGGATTTCACTCAACAGCAAAACCAACCACATATTAAGACACCCATTTTCTCAAGAGAAGCCAGACTAGAAAAGGCTATATATTCTGGGGGAGATCCTCCCAGTCACTGCTTCATGTGGCTGGTAGTCGAGTCTGGCCAAAAAGCTGCTATATCCACCTCTTGGATGACCACAGTGGCAAAAGCATTTTTTAATGATACAGACGGAGTGCTGAGTCTCTTCCGCCACTTCCTTCGCTGTTGCCACATAAAGGATAGAACTGAGCTGTCCAGATCACACTGCAAGCCCCATGGCTTTATTTTGGTCTATGAAAAAATTTTGGAAAGAGACTGTTTAGTGTCACATGGCTGTTTTAGGAGGAGGAAATGTACAGGCCGATGTTTAGGGGTAATCTGGGAAGGGTTGAGTTTTGTAAGGCCGAGTGACTGACTACTAGAAAATCTAGAAATACAGGGAGGAGACAAACTGAACCAGAGTCAAAAGGAAGAAATCAGAGCCAGCAATTAAGTTCTGAGTGCAGGGAGCTCCTAGTTATGAGCCCTCCATTGAGAAGTTCTGCTGAGCAGTGGGCAGCCACTTTCTTCTGCAGCTGAAGTTTCTGAATGACAGCTTTTTGTGGAGTATGTTGCAGGGATCTAGATTACAAATGGCAAAGATCTAGATTGTGGTCACAAAGTGTATATCTAAACAGAAGGCAAAATGCTGTAGGAATAACACTGCTTCTGGAATTTGCTTTAATTGGGATGTCCAGAAGAAGCAGAGGAGTTAAAACTCGCATATTGTGAACAGAAGTAACAAGTAGCGTAGCAAGCTTTTAAGCTCTTCTGTAAGTGTGGAAGAGGGAAGGAGAGATGAAGTAATCTCAGCTTCTGGTTGTTTCCTGCGGCTAGTCAACATGATTTCCATGCTTTCTAAGCTGATTCTTTATCAGCTTGTCACCACCTTCATTCTTTCTCCATCGGTTTGTCTCATCCCATCCAACACTGGAGAATCCAACAAGTCTTCTTCTGACAGAAACTAGACAAAAGCAGCAGCTGTTTTCAGACTGAAGACAGTACAGCACATATTGCCGCATGGTGGGTTTGTTTACATCGCCTTTTTACAAGCAGCCCCCAGCCACCTCTGCCGGAGGTCCCTGTTGGCCAGATGCAGTGTAGATGTTGTCCAAAAGCAGTGCACCCAGGTGAGTATAATGGGGTGCAACATCCTTCATTGCTTCCACATTTTGTCTGAGCAATGCAGTTACACTCCAAAAGCTTTTTCCTTCACTCTCTGTCTTCATGCACTGAATGGCTGGTTATCACAGGATGGTTATTTCTGTTCCTCCCTAACGTTTTTTGCTCCTGTCCTGAGTACTTCTAATAAGATGCCACCACTAACAGGAAGGAGAGCAGGACTCTACAGTCAAATTCAACTTATGCAAGTTCAAACATTTATTTTAAATCAGATGCTGTTTAGATGGCATACGACTACAGATTTTACAGCACAGTTTGAGTGAGCCTTGCAAACATCGCAAGCAAACAGACTTTGCGGGAAACATAATCGTTTCATTTTACTAATCTCTGGGACACTGGCTCATGGGGGATCATCATTTCCAACAAAGTGTCTGCTCAGATCCTTTGCAGGTGATCTTCATACCATTAGATAATATCTCTATTTTCCTGTGTTGACACCTATTGGAGAAACAGCTTATACTCGTTATCGAAACCGTCTAGTTTGATGATCTTGTGACTTGCTATCATCCCTCACAAATACATTATTCACTGACTTTCTGATAATGTTTGCTATTAAAATGAAGCAAACATACTTCAGTTATCACCTGTTCCCCAACAGACCAATTCTAACAGCATTTTGGATAGTTTTTCACCTTACAAAATCTGTACCACACTCCTTAGCTTTAATTCCTGAAACCGTTTCATCATTAACACTTACATCCTCTCAGCATGTTAGTTCCCATCACAAGAAATTGTTAGAACATCATTGCAGGGTGTTGGATAGCCAAGCCGGTGTGTGTGGGATCAGAGAAAGAGGATGACGGGGCTCCGGCCCTACCGCTAGGTGAGCCTCAGCAAAGGGAGAGAGGCAGCTGGACTGGGAGGCAGAAGGTGTGCTTCAGAAAACTGCTTCTGGTGACATTTTTTCCCTATGTGTTGGCAGGTCGAGAGTTGAGAAGGCACAGCTTGTCCCCTCAGTTGATATTATTAAGCAGGGAATGACACTTACCTCTTAACAGATCCTCATTGTAAAGCCAAATCTGCTTCCCTGCCCCCCCTCCCAAACCTACCTGTAGTATTGTTCTCCTGTTATCATGGTAAATTATGGATGCGAGACATGCTGAATCATGACAATGCTCCTGCACGCAGTTGTTCTGTGCTCTGAAGAAATTAATCTTTTGTCATGTACGGCTTTTTTATGCTCCTATTTATTACAGGTCCGATGTTAGGGTCTTGATGGGATTGCAGGGAACCAGGAAGCACGCTGGCCGCTCTGGGATTTTAAGTGCAGACATCTGGAACGTTCTGAGGAGCTTGGATCGTTTTACAATTGACCTGGGACCAACGCGTAAGCAGTGCTTCACATCTGCACACTTAAGTTAAAGCATTTGACTCAATAAAACATTGCGTCTAAACCAGAATTGTACTTTTCCATCGTACTTTTTTACCGATCGCCAGTTAGCTTCAGCCAGGTAACGTGCCTGACTGTGGCAGCGTAGACGTCATCCGCCAAACCGAACGTGGGCCAAAATTTAGACACCCACATGTAAAGTGAGGGAGAAGGGCAGCCTCTTTAACGACCTGGCCAAGGGACGAAGGCCTCTCATCCAGCCCGTGCCCGGCTGCCCACCCGCTGCCAGCCGCAGGCCAGGCCTTCCGCCCAGATGAGAGGGCGGCCATTTGGGCAGGGGCTGAGAGGACCATGGGCTCCAGCGTAGGAAGCCTTTAACGCAGTGCGTGCGGGGCGCAGGGCCCCGGGGAGGTTGGCGGGTGGATGCCGGTGGGCGACCGGCACCACCGGCAGCGGCGACATGGCCGCCACGGAGCGGTCCCGAGGCCGCTACGGGGAGAGCGCCGCCAAACGTCGGGGAGAGGCGGGGCTTCGCGGGGG
>VZTL01014164.1:41776-58226 GCA_013400535.1 Scopus umbretta
TTTTTGCTTCTTGCCGGTGGAGGAAAAAAAAACAACCCCAAAACAAAAAAAACCCCACAAACCAAACCCCTTTCATCCGGGGTGATGTGAAGGCGGGAAAACGTAGGGGAGAAACCAGACTTTTTTTTGTTTTTTTGAGTCCTGTTCCTAGGCTGGCAGCGTGGAGCTGACCTGGAGGGAAGCCCTGCAGGTGTCATCCCCGTCACTGGGCGTCCGGGCCGGGGAGGGTCGGAGAGCCTGGGCGGTGAGAAGCGCGGGCAAGCAGTAACACTTGTCCGCGTGATAGGCAGCCTGGATGGATCTGGGAATGCGTTAATCTAACGCTTGTTTAATTGTCGCGCTGAAGCGAGAACGCCGCGAGGAAGTTTTGGTAAGCTCGCGTGCTGACGTAGCCGCTTATGTCAACGCCGTAGAAGGTGCGCGATGAACTCCCACGATCCGAAAGTACTTTCCTAATGTTTTTTTTCTTTTTTCCTAGCCCTCGTAGGTCTAGAGGGGTAACTTAATTTTCTTAAAGGCAACTTCATCTTGGAAAAAGGTGCTGCTAACAGGCAAGCACCTGGGAACAGGTGCAGAATCTGGAATAGAAAAGAGAAAGTGTGATGGAAATTGAGCTTCTCCTGTCGGTATTAGTGGTGGCTGTGCCTATTGGGTTGAGTAGTGGGGGCTCAAGTGAAAAATCCTACATGAGGAAAGAAGTTGTAGCTCCAGATTGGCTATTCTTAAGCAAATATTGGCCGCTGTCCTTTAAGTGCATTTAGGAAACCCTTTACCGTCTGGCCAACGGTTCGACCAGAAAGATTACAACTTGAATGCGCAAAATGTTCGCAGCAATTCGTAAAGGAACACCCTCTTGAGAGAAAGAATATTTGGGACAAGTGGAGAGGCAGCCTTGTTTCAGAATCTCTGAGAAAGTCCTGAGTGTGTTATTAACAGCATATGCTGAGCCTCTTCATCTACATGGATGTCTGTGTTAGTGTATTCGTTCAGTCTTTAATTTTAGCCTGTAATTTATGTAGTAGTCAGACCGCCCAGTCAGAAGTTCCAGAATGGGAAAATCTGTGAGACCCAAAGCCAGTATATTTAAGATTGGTTGATCCAGGAGATTTTATTGCTTCTATGTCTACGAGGAGAACTGTGAAGTTCTGCATGGGAGGAACAGAAAAAGCACAACCCTTGGTGTATGATGAGATATTTCAAGATGAGATACTTAGGAATGGGAAAGGGGGCAGAGACACGGCTAGCTCAGGGGTTGCAACATAGGCTGAGAGAGAATATAATCATCATCTTACGAGTTTTGAGGTCGTGAACGGCATAGCTCAATTCCCAGATGTTCTGTTTAAATGTAGCAGGAAAAGAGGTCTGTAGTTGAGTAACAAATGAGATGCGTTGTAAGAATGAAAAGGTTAGTGCTATTCAAACATCTGCTTGAGACGACAAATGATAGATGAAATAATGAATCGTAGCAACAGTAAACGTGTAGCTCTATTTCCCTCCTTTTGGTTATGTGAGTTGGTTCTCTGTGGATGAATTACACAGTATGGATTCCTCCTCGTTCTACGAGTTCACAGGCATACTATTTTCGGTGACATAATTTTTACCCCGTTGACTTTTCTTTCAAGTTATTTCGATGCTTCCATGCTACCATTCATTGTCCAATAGGAAGAAAAAACTTGTATAGATCTCTTGCTCTCCTTGACATACTCTTTACATCTTTTCCTGTCATAGTTTTGGTCCAGTTAAAATGACAATGGCTGTATACTAGCTAGCTAAGGCCTAACTTGATGATGTGCATTGACTGTTTTCTGTTTTCCAACTGATATAAAAAGAGTTGGAAGCTTAAGTTAGGACTTGGGGGGGGGGGGGGGGGGGGGGGGGGGGTAAAGATTNGTGGCGGGGGGGTGAGGTGACAGTGTCTAAAGCTTATTATATTGAGGAAAGATGTTATGGTTGGAGGACTTAAATTCTCAGAAGATGGAAGGAAGAACAAAACAGTGCAAAGCTGTCACCTCTTCTGGTAATATGTTGTGCAAAATGTTCATGAGGAGTGACCTGAAGAAATAAACTGAAGAGTATAAGCTTAGGAAGTTGGATAGTAAATACTTCTCATGATGTAAATTAGGAGATTACTGTGACTAAACTGAAGAAATAAACAGCAAGGAAGCTATTTGTGCTGGAAGGAATGCGCTAGGTAAGGAACACAATAGAATTACAAGCTATGAAAAGCTCCTGAAAGATAAGCAGACAGACTGCTTACGCGTGTGTACTGAGCAGTAACATGGTGCACAGAAAGAAGCCTGAAGAAAGATTGATAGAAGGGAGTCTGTTTTGAACAAAGGAGAGGATGTGATTTGAAAAGTGCTTCGCTGAGCCAGCCTTGAGATGGAGTGTTGTGCTAATTCCCAAATTAGTTGAGAAACAAGTAGCTAAAGAGGAACTGAGTTTCAAGTGTAATCTGGATATGCTTTTTGTCTTCAGCTGTTTCCAAGCAGAAAGAGTCCTTCGCTTTACTAGAATAACGTTGCCTTCAGCTTCCAACATATAGACAAGTTTACTTGGGAGAATGTTGGCTCTTTTTCTGTAAAGATACTAACAACTAATAAAGGAGTGTTGTGAAAAAATTTTCAAACTTAAGGATCTAGAGCAAATTAAGAATTCTAGTGTTGCTCACTTGAATACAAGGTTCAACATGGGTATTGGCAAAGACAAGTGTCAAGACATGCAAAGGAGTTTCCTCTGGTGGATGTTAATCAGTATTCCTCCTGCAAAGGTAGGCTGGTGGCAAGGCCATTTGGCATGGATATACTCTATACTGCCATGTGCACTCAGTTTTGAAATAAAGTAATTTCCGTAGAAAAGAAAACTTGGAGTTTCTGATCTCTACTGTTCCTGAAGCTTGAGGTGTTGCAGAATCAGCTATGTGTCGGACTTCAGTGGTCTTAGCACCGGAGAACTCGCTTCTTATTTTCTGAATGTCCAATGGCAACGTAGTTGATGTAGATGACATTTTTATTGTTGCATTGCCAAAAAAAAGAGCTGCAAGGCACAGAATGTTACAAACTGCGGGGAATGCTTCAGGGAGTGGGTCTGTAAATCTGATACTAACTTGTGAGCAAGTGTCTACTGACACTGCTACTAAGTATCTTGGGCAACTTCATGTGTGTTCTTATTTTCTGAAGTGGCCGTTCTTTACTATTTGTGTGAGTTGTAACTGGTGCCTGCAAGAAGGCTGTTATTAGAAATGTGCCATTTGCCCAAATTTTGTCCTGGGTGGTGCTTCAATGACTAGTTGAGTAGCAGTCTATACTTAATTAAAGGGCAACATTCATAATGTGGGGAGTATCCAGACATCATAGTATTCTTGTGGAATTTTTAAATGTGAAAGAGGTACATGAAAACTGCTAAGTTATAGAATGAGATTCTATTCCTTTCTGGAACTATTTAAGTTGCAAACATCCTTGTTTGTTCTTTATCATCATTCTGTACACAAAATAGCTTGGGAACTGGTGTGGGGAAAAATTTGAATGGAAACATGCAGCAAAGTTTTATGCAAGTATTATGATTAAATCCTACTAGTGTCAATAACAAAAATAGTAAAAGGATTTCTTTTTTCTTTGTTTTATCTGTAGACAAACCTACTAGCAAACAAATCTGTATGAAGCTGTTAAAAGCATGTAATGTTTGGACACTCCCAGGATATAAATTCTTGGGGAGCGTCCAGACTAATAACTAAAGTATGTTCAATACTTGCTGTTAATTAAGGAATAAATACTTCAGAGTTACTAAACAAGGATTTCAGTGATGTTCATGTTTCATATTTCAGCTTATTTATGCCCAGTAATACTTGCTTACCAATACAATGTGGATGTCTAGAAGTCATGGAATGAAGACCTAACCCTCGATATCCCCTCATGTATGCAGATGGCATCTGCTGTTTTATTATGTCCCACAGTCAGTCCTTATCTGGATAGCTTCAGACTCTCATCTGGTCTTGATATCTAGACCTGCTGATGTCATCACTTCATTTGACCTTGAAAATACAGCTTTTGAAATTAACTTAAATTTTCTTATTTCTCTGTATTTAACATGTTCTTTCCCTCTTTCAGCTTGATAATGATTAGGATCCTTATGAGTTAGTTTGAAGGCTGTCATAGCTTCATTTGAGCTTTGTTATTTGTGAAGATCAATTTTTCTTCTAGGTCTTGGTAGTCTAGGAAGACTTAAGATTTTTCTTTTTTAATTTGCCTGCTACATATGATGATTTCCATTTAATCTTCCGTATTGCCATTTGCTTAAAGTGAATTCTCTCCATCTTCACCATTACAAAAAGGCCATATTTTATTTGTGTGGGTGTACACTCACACTTGCATATGTGATTGCATCTATGCATCCTTTCACAGGTCTTATTTCTGCTGTGGTGCCATCAAGAACTGGATTGTTTAACCTGTAACAAACTTAAGGAGATTTAGCAGTGCTGATATTTGAAAAGAATACACATTATAGGAGTATGTATAGGAAAGATATGCCTGGTTTTCATACTGGTTTTGATTTGTGCTTAATTTAAATTGGAAACTCCCAGAGCCCCAGAGACTGCCTATGTGAAAAGCATTTAGCATTGTTACAGATGGAATATAATATTATTGTCCTGATAGCCTGTGATGGACAAACCTCTTGGCTAAAAGGTCATGAAACTAGTAAAAACTTAAAATATTAATCAGTAAACTATCTAGAGAAGGTTCTTATTTTTTCTAATTATAATGCCCTTCTTTTAGAAAAAGGTATATTCTCAAGATATATACAATGGGATATGATACTAATCGTACAAGTGTAATTTGAAGTAGAAAAATCCTGCATTCTCTTCTACCAGGAATTCCACAAAAATCAGTAGACATACATATGCAGTCTTTATTAAGGTAGACAACTACATGATGCTGAAAGAAGCTTTAATTGTGCTTGCTCCAATATATGGTTAATACAGGCATATATTATATACTTATTATCTTGCATATGTCTACAGAATAGTATTTCGAGGGTAGGTTAGATGCATTTACATTCTTGCTTCTTTCACCAATAGAAAGTGGGAGGTTGAAAAGCTGAAGCCATCAGAAACATCAGATGAGTTTTAAAACAACAGTAATGATGTTCATTTGAGTTAGAAGCCTTTTAGAAATTAGGCTATAGAAGCTATCAAAATAGCTGAACTATTCTGTGAAATGTTGTGGGTTTTGGTTGTGGTTTTTTTTTTTTAAGCCAAGATTTAAATCCTCAGAGGCCAACCTAGCTCTGTTCCAACACAAAATCAGCTTATAATGTCTCTGGTAAGCAATTAGTACTTTTAATAATGGAAAGGAATCCTAGATCATAAGGTAACAGGAGAGGAAATATATACTAATGTATTAAAAATTCTCAGATGTGTATCCAGTTGAAAGTATATTGGGTTGTTTTAATGCATATGATAGCGATACGTCTTACGGAAATCACTTGTCTGAAGAGCAAGGGAAAAATAATGGTACATACGTTCCTTAGGAGGCAAGTCGAGGAGGGAGTGTGCTCTTTGTGGGCTAGCTTGTTCATCGAAGGAATGTACTGAAGAGCCAGTAGGCTGTGCAGAAGGCTTTTCGGTTAGCCTGCTGACTTACATGAGTACTACAAAGTGGCCATGTTCGTTCAACTTTACCCAGTTTGTTAAATTTAAGAAAGGAGTTTTGTTGAAACTCTTGATTCTGAAGGTAGTGTTGTTAAAGAAGCTGGTCTTTTGTACAGGAAAAGCTTTGTGCCAGGGCTGTGTGAGTTTGTGTTAAGATGCTGTAGGTGGAATTTCCATGTTATTTGGTGGAATTTCCCAGTTAACGGTAAACTTGTGAAGCTGGTATTTTGTCCATTATATCTAATCTAAAAGCAAGACAGGGGAAAACCAAGAAGAATTTAAAGTGAATTTTAATGTGACTGTATTTCACTATGAAAAACTGCCTGTTTATGAAAAATCTGTTGTTTCTGAAATTGGAAATTTAGACTTTTAAAAGATTTTTACAGTAAGATGAAATACTTTAATACAGTAGTTTCACTGGTTTCCTAACAATAATGTGCTGGTCAGGCAGAGTTTTTCATGTGAATATGTCCCTGTAGATTTACAGTGTGGACCTCTGCAGATGATCCAGCTGAATTCTGAATAGTACCAAAACCTCTTGCTGGACTTACTGTCTCTTATTTAACTTTTATCTGCTGTAACAGTTTAATGATGCATTCTGTTTTCTTTGGATAATTTGAAGGTCACAGAAAATATGTTTTCATAGAAAAGTTCCGGTGATGCTGTTAAAATTTACCTCAGCAATTAGGTAGCTATGGAGTCAATTACTCTTTAAACTATGTACTTGCAGCTCAAATGTGCTTTGAAGATGTCAGTGTTGTAGTTGAACTGACTAAATACCTACTTTTTCTTTCTAGTGGCCAGAGAGAATGTATAAAAACATAAATGTTTGCCAGGAAAGAAAGCATGAAACAGTTGTGTGAAGTAACTAAGAAAATTACACCATTCTTAACAAGAAACAGTCTTGACAAAAGTCGGGTATGAAACCGAAGATTGAAATAAAGAATGTTCCTAATAACTTGATACCGTCTCTCCAGTACTTCAAGTAAATGCTTATTTGAGGCTTTTATAGGGGAGAAAATTGTGTATTGCCTTGCATACATTACTAACTGATGACAGAGGACTGGTGTGAAACAAGCTTTCTAGTTTCTCAGTGGGCTATGGAGAAGAGGAGGACACTAAGCAAGACTCAGCTGTTTGAACTGCACTCATGGGCTTTGAGGGCCCTTGTTTCTAAAGTGGATTTGGGTCACAGGCACATCCTCATTTCAAAAAAGAAATCTGCAACTCCATTGCTGAACCCTTCGTAAGTGGGAATACATGGACAAGAGAACTGAGCCATTTGCTTTTTGACTGTAGAAAGATTCCTGCTTCTGATTAATAAGTAAGCTGCCACAGGGAACTTTTTTTTTAAGTGGTTAGTTCCCTTTTCTACTGTAGTCCCTCAAGTGAATATAGTGCAATTTGAATAAAACAAAACTGTAGCTGAAATACCCTTTGAACTAAAATGATTACCTAATTTGAAAAGTAACTCTGTATTTTCCCAGTGAGCTGACACATCTGTCTGTACTGTACATAGTAAAAAAGAAGCAGGACTTTCTTTCCAAGTCAACATTTATGTAAAAAAACACATGTATTTTCTAGGATGTCTACTTGAGTTCAGAAAGCATGTAATAAACTTACAAGTTCACTTAACCTGCTTCATTCATCTCTAGGCATCTGCTATAGAGTCACAACACGGTTAAGGATGTGTGGAGTTGAAGTTTGCTGAACTAATGCTGTAAGCCAGCCTAACAGAAGTTATGGTTAGGCTGCTGCTGAACTGGCAATGTCAGGATACTTGTCACACTGATGGTGCTGGTTAGGGGAGGGAACACTGGCAGCTGTGCAGGGAATGAGTAGGTGGGAAGTGTGGTGGAGAGCTGCAGCACTCTGCTGGGGCTGGAGCATCAGATATTTTAAAGTGGGAGCAAGGTTCTAATTTTAAATGCAAGGTACAGTGCCTTGGTAAAACAGCCCAGCACCAACAGGCCTGTTAATAGAAATAAGTAGTATGCAAGATTGGCCTGAACAGCAAAAGTGTGAATTGAAGCATACTTTTTTCCAACCTGGACTCTGCTTTAAAATGGATAAACTACTTGCTAAAGTAATGTAAGAGTGTAAATAACCTGCCTTCCTAATCAAGTGGTTTAAAAAGAAGTAGAAGTAGCTTTGAATCATCTTTGCCTTCTGGAAAAAGTTCTGTGACTTGTAACTATTGTTTCAATAGTTTTCAAGAAAAAGTTGAAATTCATAGCATTCCCTAGCCCCAAAGTGATAAATTAGGATAGTGGGCAACTGATCAGTCAGAAGCTGAGTCAAGTTGACAGTCTATTTAGCAGACAAGCTTTGTTGCATGAATATAGAGCTGTGTAACAACACGTAGCATCCGATAGAAGGACCTTGGCAATGGCTGAATGTCCTGGAAATGTTGAAATCTTGGAGGTAGCATACTTCAGGGTTAGATTTAGCTCTTTTGAGTGTTTACAGCTTCCCAGTTCCAGCATTACCTTTGCTTGCTTAAGTAGTTGGTTTTCAGCCCCTCAGTAGTTTTGTTCCTTGCTTGCTTTTGTCTTGTTTGGGGGTCTTTCATCGTGAATTAGCGTCTGTTGTTCTTGGTGGTTTTAGTCTGTGAATTGTTGAGCTTGCCAAGTACAGACTACTTGGCCTTCAATCATTCTGTTTTCTCTTCCCATTGCTGGTAGGGAGCAGGGATTATGAAGGTATAACCTGCTGGCTAGCAAATCTTTCTTTGAAATCCCCAAAATAATTTAGAATACTTTGTTTCTTTAGTTTAATCAAATGTTAAAGAAACTTGATCTCCTTTGAGAAGTGCTACATAACTTCCTCAGTCCCTTTTCTAGGCAAGAAACTCAAATGTGGATTCAGAGCTCGTGCTTTAAATCTTGCCTCAGTAAGATGGTGAGGCATTGGAATAGGCTGCCCAGGGAGGTGGTGGAATCGCCATCCCTGGAGGTATTCAGAAAACATGTAGATGTGGCACTTCGAGACATGGTTTAGTAGTCATGGTGTTGTTGCATTGACAGCTGGACTAGATGATCTCAGAGGTCTTTTCCAACCTTAATGATTCCATGATTCTATTCTAAGATTATCTCAAAATATAGATACACAGTATTCTTTCCTGGGATAAACAGAGGTGTAGATTGCCTCCCCTAGTCTACCTGAATGCGAGTCCAGAGATGCTAGCAGGCCTTTCTTCAAATATTACACTCCAAGCTGTAAAATGGAATGGTTGTTCCCTGCTTCATAGAAAAGGCAGAGTCCAATATTGTGAAGGAATGTTCAGAAGAGCCTGGGATGGAATGTATGGGAGGGCCTGTGGTCTTCCCACATCTTCTAGCAGTGAAGATTAAACAAAAAAAACCTAACAATAGGGTCTTATTTTACACTGGTCCTAACGCTTATCTGGATCATAAGAATGACCTGCAAGAATTGCTTTTACCACTTGATAAATAAGTATTTGTTGTATAAACTGTTGGGACTGGTGCCTTCAGTAAAATTCTGTGTATCTTGATGGACTGAGCAAGTTTAACTGCAGATCAGGAGACAGCCCTCTGTTTCCTTTTTTTTATTCTTAGAAATGGCCTTATAACTGGAACCAGATACAACTTAGAAGCAAACCCACAGTTTATAGTAGCTCACATGTCTTCTAGATTATCACTGCTGTTTGAACTCAGTGGGGCCAAAGATCTCTTCTCAAAATAATCATTCTAGAAGCTGTTATTGCAAAATGAAGAAGACTTTCTTTATGGGCATCCGAAATGGATTGAACTGACAGTCTTCTTCCCTCTGTTCCACCCTCTGTGCAAGAGCTGAATGTAGTCTGAATTTGTTAAGAAGCTAAATGCAAATCTTGCATCCTTTTAAAGTCCATTTAGCAACAGTATTATTGTATTGTGTACCAATCTGATTGTATTTATTGTGTGGGCTTTTTTTTCTTTTTCCCAGCTCCCAGTTCCATGGCAATGAGATCAGATTTAATAAGGTTTTATTAGGCTGCCTTTTGACTGATTTAAATTATTGAGAATATAGTATAGGTGCTATGAGCTGCAGGATGTCTGACATCAAATCTTTGCCAGAATAGCTGTTGTTCTGCCTTAAAATTGTGGTGGTGTTTTTTTCTTTTTCATTTGTCATTATGCCAGCCAAGTAGGTTAAGAACCGCAATGCCATGGTTAAACCCTTGTGAATATTACTTAAAAATAAAGTAGGAATAGTTCCTTCCCAGGCTAGTATTGGAGGCAAAGTGTAATGTTTCCAGACTTTATTATCTTAACTAATGTATGATCAATCCTTTTGGGCAGTGTGGCACACGAAGGTGGAAATACATCAAGTGAATCTAAAGGATGGGTAAATGGCATTTATGAAGACTGGTTTTCGTAGAAGATTCATTTCCCTGAGCTTCATTCTTAGTACAGTACATGCTGGGAACATGCCTTTGAAGGAGCTCTTCTCTGGTTTTGGGCAAATGGAGGAAACCATAGGAAGACTAGATTTCTTCAGCTGATGTGGATGTTCACATCAGCCAGCAGGGTCCAGCTCATGGTTCACTTATCTCCTGCAGATTACAGCAAGAGAGAATATCAGGAGATGTGCAATGGGAATACAATTAGTATCTCTGCTACCGCTGTAACCTGCTGTTCTCTGAGAGATGCAGAGCAGTTATTTGAAATCACTGTTCTTATTTGATCAGTCAGTGCATCTCTTCAACCCAGAAGGAATACATTTCATAGAATTATAGAATCATTAAGGTTGGAAAAGACCTCTGAGATCATCTAGTCCAACCGTCAACCCAACCACCATGCCTACTAAACCATGTCCTGAAGTGCCACATCTACACGTTTTTTGAATACCTCCAGGGATGGTGACTCCACCACCTCCCTGGCCCGCCTGTTCCAATGCTTCACCACTCTTTCAGTAAAGAAATATTCCATTAGTAATAATAATTTCATTAGTTATGTTCAGTAATTTTTGTATTAATGTATTGTTGGAGTAGAAGGATCAATGCTGGTTCTTAATACTGTTTCTTGGAGGCTGTATAGTTTGTGTGGATCACACAATGTGGATCACAACGTGGATCTCAATATATATTGATCTAGCTTTGTAGTCTTAAAGTTATGTGGGAACTGGAAAAAGCCGGTCACCTTGCTTTTTGAACCCTTACAGCAGTACTGTGGGATTCTGGGCACATATAACAGAGGAATATGAAGTGAGCTGGCTTTTAATTCCTGTACATCTACACCCAAAAGTGCTATGCTTGTAACTTGCAGATAACTTGGAGGATATTCTTCTCTCTAATGACTGGGTTTAAAATGATGGAGGGATTCTTGCAATTGAACTGGATGCCCAATAGTGGATAAGAGTGTAGTTACTGGAAAAAGGTGGATGTTTGTAAGGTATGATTCATTTGTAGACATCTGCTTTAAGGATGAGACGACTTGTGACCTAACTATATTACCTAGGTCTGCATTGACTATGAAGGGAACTTCATGTAAATCAACACTTAGATGAATCCCACCCAAGGTATTAAAATTTGGCAACACTGCAAATAAATCCTACCTGTCTTTCAAGTGCAAATTTTAACTTTATGGAGTCACTTCAGTATAGTAAATCAGTATTATTTCTGTGCTGCCATTGAGTTATTTTTTCATAGATGCAAAAATTCTACATGTGACAAGCTTTACTATTAAACACCTTCTGAATATAACAAGTAGTCAGAATAGACTGGATTTAGGAATCTTGGGGTTGTTGTGCTCAAATTAAATGGCTTGAATCTTTACTTTTTTATTCCAATAATAATGTCTTGCAGAGCATTCAGACCTATCTGATGGAAACTGCAGGAAATAAGAAGTATCTTTCTTTTTTTTGTCTTATTGACTACATTTACCAGAGTGGGAATTTTCATCAAGTATTGTTTGTGCCTTTCATTGTCTCTGTCCCTGCCAACAGCAAGCTTTTTTTTGAAGGAAAAAAAAAAATATATTTCTAGAAATCCTTAAAATATTAACAGGATAATAATAACAATGTTTATTATGTAACAGATTTAATTTCAGCACATATTAAAGTGTAGCTTAATAAATATTCAGAATTTATCAATAAATACATATTAAATTCCTCTTTCTCACTGTTGGGGATCTAAGTCCTGGGCATTGTACTTGTGTGGTAAATGTGCTATTATCGTATTGTCATTGAAGAATATATTGAAGAGATACTACGAAGAGCAACATCCAAAGAAGAGCAACGAAGCTGGTGAAGTGTCTGGAGAGCAAGTCTTATGAGGAGCATCTGAGGGAGCTGGGGTTGCTTAGCCTGGAGAAAAGGAGGCTCAGGGGAGACCTTATTGTTCTCTACAACTACCTGAAAGGAGGTTGCATCGAGGTGGGTGTGGGTATCTTCTCCCAAGTAACTAGTGATAGAACAAGAGGAAATGGCCTCAAGTTGCACCAGAAGTTTAGATTGGATATTAGGAGAAGTTTCTTCACTGAAACAGTTGTCAAACATTGCAACAGGCTGTCCAGGGAAGTGGTTGAGTCACCATCCCTGGAGGTATAAAAGATGTGTACATGTGGTGCTTAGGGACATGGTTTAGTGGTAGACTCGGCAGTGTTAGGTTAACAGTTGGACTTGATGATCTTAAATGTCTTTTCCAACCTAAGTGATTTTATGATTCTAATTAGCAAGAAATTATTTTTTTACTATCAGTCTGCCCTTTCTTTTTTTCTCTCCACCCTCTCACCAACCAGAATAATGTAAACAAAGGCAGAACCTTATTATTCTAAATTAACATACTATTTCTATGTACTTCTGAACATCCATTCTCTGCATATACAATTTATGGATAAAGTTGATGGAGTCTTCCATTATATTTGTTACAATCACTGTATATTTATATTTTGAGAACACTTGAAGGAAACATAATAGAGGTACTGATGACTTCTGAACTATAAGTCTGTCCTCAAGGACAGCTTCAAAATAGATATCTATATAGCAGAATACAGATGGATGCAGCAAACACTGCAGTTAACAAGTTGATGGCTTTGAAGTTGATGGCTTTGAATATTGATACTTAAGTGATTTTTAACCAAGTTTTCTTTTGGAGCTACACACTGCTGTTTGTACTGCATAAAAGGTACTATGTAAGAGGTCTTATGTGTGCAAATTTCAGGAATTTGAAATCCTCATAGTAAAGATGTGTGGAATAGAGTAGACAGGTAAGCTGAGACTCACTGTCCAAACTGGGATATCTTCTGCCACGTCTGAATATCTGGAATGCCAGTGATACTCAAAAAAGGGCTGTACAGTACATTTGTACTGAATGATCCACAGGAGACCTGTTTCCTTCTGGAATAGTAACTGGAAGCCAGGCAGGATATCCTCCTCAAATTAGGTATGTCTGTTTAGGTACCTGAATTGCTCCCCTGAGGCTAGTGGCTTGAAAAATGAGGGCCAAGAGGCTAGTGTCCCAAGTCCTGATAGGTAGTTTCCAGTCAGTGAGCAGTGATCATTTTGAGAATGGGAGGAGACTTGCAAAAGAACAGATTGCAAGGGTGCATCTGAGCACTCAAAGAAGAGAGGGAGTAACATGAGCTAGCCAAAGGCCTTGAATTGCATTAGCATTCCCGTTTGGATGACATTCCTCCCGAAATACTCTGACTAAAGCCTGTTACCTACTGTTCCCACTACTGCTTCCAACTTGATTCCCTTAATGTGGTCCAGATTCTTAGAAGTTACTTTTTGAGGCTTTTTTCGCATTCACACCTGCTCATTGTTGATGGGAACATTATGGTATCTGGGGCTAAACAGAAGAAGTGGGTGAAACAGTGAGGAGTGTCACATGTTGGAGTATAGTTTTCATCTTTTCAGCAAAGGGTTCAAAAGAACCAACTCCTTCAGTGTCTTCCAGAAAGGCTTGGTTCTTTGGCTTATGACTAGTTCCAACAGCCCAAATGAAAATCTGCTTACATACTTTTTTATAACTATCATTTCTGGCAGTAGATGTCTTGTACTGCAACTACTGAACTGTCAGCTGGTGGTAGATGAGAACTCTAAAAGTTCACCAGACTATGGAATTTCTTGCTACTAGCTGTGTTGTGCTTACAACTCTAAGGCGGGGTCCATCTCCCTACTGGAATTTCTGGCAACAGAAATTTTTTACCCCAGTGATCTTTAAATAGCAGTAGCAACATACTAACGTTGCTATTCAGAGAGGAAGGTATTAATTTGCTTGTTCTAGAAGCATATGGATACAATGGACTTGAGCACTATTGACAGGAAGCTAGAGTGTCTGTGAAATGATATTTCAGTAGAATATGTTAATCTAGACAGCATTAAACCCACTTTAAAAATGATAGCAACTTGAAAAATTAAATACTAGGAGGCTCAGAGAAAACGATGCGAGAATGTCACTGAATCTTAAAAATCCTTGCATCTTGTATGCTTGAATTCATTACATATAAGTTAGAAATACTTGACAGTTTCAGGACTTGAAAGAATATATTTTCATTTTGATGAAAGAAATGCTCATCACAGTCAGCAGCGACAATTGGCATTAATTGTCGGCAGCTTCTGCATCGTCATTTAAGCGTGTTCATTGCAAGGCAGTGAGGGTTTTTATTCATCATCTTGTACTTAAATATTGTCTATCCCACAACAGCAGTATTTCCCTTTGTTACCATTATGACACTTCTTATAATTGTGTTGTTGAAGGAAATGCATTGGATGGCCTTGGATGTGAGCATAAAGTCTCCCTTCAGAATTTCTTAAGGTATTCTGAAGTAGCTGGAGAGAGAGTCAGCCCTTGCAAAATTTACAATTTATGAAGTCTAATAGGTGATACTTGAAATGTTTGAAGATTGGGCACGTATAACAAAAACAATGAACCATTTCACAGAGCAGCTGAAATATTTTAATTCAGCTCTGCAGTGCTTTCCAAGAAAGTCAATGCACTGCAGCATAAAAACTGGCCTGTAACACTCTTCCAGAGGGGGGGATTATGGCTAGTAGTCTTTGTCTGTTTTTAATCTATTTACATTTTCAAGGGTGGTAAATAAAGCATTTGGATTTTAATAAACTTATCTGCTAGATTTGTGTTGCTTTGAATGTTTATGTTTTGGCAGTAGGTGCTAGTTTCCCCTTGAGATGTGCTTGCTTGTTGGTTTAACCTACCTCCCCTCCACTAGCAGCAGCAGGCTGTCAGAACTAGATAGGAGCAGCTTTTTCTGGAACAAACTGGTTTGAAGAAGTTGCCAAATTTGCACCACCAGTATTGGCTTAATGAGAAACAAGAGGAAAGCAGTAATTATTTTTAAAATTGATTCAGATGTTATTGCATATGATATTGTTCCTGGAATTAAGTTTTCTAAGTGTTTGTTTTTAACAGAAAAGCATGACCTGTGTAAATACGAGCAGTTTACCCTCAACCCCATGCATTTTAATGAAAAACCTTGCAAATATTAATGGTGTCTATATACATAGCGAGAGGAGAAAAGATTCCATAGGTTGCAATTGAAATGCCCTAATTTTCTATGTAGTTATGCTAAAAATCTTATAGCTGGCACAGTCTTCAGTCTCTTAAAACACCTTCTATTAATGTTAACTAGCCCATCCATTTTCTGAAAATTTTAACTGTACATGTTACTCACTGTTAGTATTTTCTGTTCTGAAATCTGTATAGTTAAAATTTCAAACAAGACTCCTGTAAAACCGATGAGAATTGCCTTATGCAAGCCTAATTAATTTATTCTGTAATGACTATGTCATTTTAGGGAAAATTAGTTACCAGTTGCTTCCAAGCACTCTATTTAAGAAAGAGAGCTCCCTTTCACAACACTAGTATTTTTTTGGCTGGTCTGTAGAGAAGAAAGGGAACCCTTAAGCCCTCCTTTGTTTGTAGACGCAAAGTACTTTACTAAAAAAAAAAAAAAATACCCTTTTGGATCTACAAATGGTTATCCAGTGGCTTTATTAAATTGGCTCTGAATTGTGACTGTTCGCTACAGTGAAGACGCAAATGAGCCGAAACTGGGGCAGACCAGAGCAGTCTCCTCCTATTGTCTCAGGATGCTTCAGTAGTCTGGAATGTACTCCCAGGAAATTGAGAACTGAGTTGGAAATAATGCAGTGTATGCTGTAAATCCGTTCTGCTGAATGGCTTGAGGTGGCATCGCTGTGGATGCAGCATGTTACTTGCGAAGAAGAGTAAGAATGTGCCGTGGTTTCCCCTACTTGTCTAAAATGCAGGCTAGCATTCCTCGAAGAGACAAACACATTGTGAGCCTGTAGCCAGTGAGAACTGTTGTGGTGGAAACTAGCTCTTGTCTCCTGGCATAACCCCATTTAATCCACATTCTATTCCCTAATCCATCTCATTACATGGCAGCCTGAATCTTTGTGTTGGCATGGGATAGAAATGAATGGGCAGGGGAGTCAGCTTTGTTACTTTTTTTTAGCCATGTGGTGTCCTCGCCTGGTTCAAGCAAAGTCTGAATGTAAGGGTTCACAGCTGCTTGATTTTTATATGAATGGATGCTGCTGCTAAAAAGGGTGGAGATCTTCCCCTCCCCCCTCCTCCTACCGAAGAGCCACGTGCTCTTGATCCAGCTCACTATACAGCTGCATGAACAACCATCCTGACACAAAGGAATAGATGAAAATGTGGGATCTTATCACTTACCATCCTTACGATAATAATGATGGTGATTATGGAACTCCTCCCAAGTTAAGTAATACGTTTTCACCTGCCCACTGGAGGACTGTGGAAATGCTTGTTCCACTTTAAAAAAAAAAAAAAAAAAAAAAAAAGAT
>VZTL01014164.1:60147-71022 GCA_013400535.1 Scopus umbretta
CAAAATAGTTTGGGTATTTTTTTTTGTTCCTTTAAAGCAATAATGTAGTTCTTGTTTTGATGACATAGTATGCTTCTCCTACAGTTTCATTAGAGGATGAATTATTTTCCTTACCAATTTATATAAGGAAATCAACTAAATGGATTTTAATATCTTGCTACTCAGCATTTGAATCTTCTTGAACAGGCTATAATACCATAGCTAGGGTTCCCAGCCTTGAAAGCACTGAAGTAAGTTGTGGCACAATTCAGGAAGCAGGTGTCTTGAAACAAGAGGAAGGAAGTGTTGGCAATAAGATTAAGTATGGTTAGAAAGCTACTGCACGACTGCTTCCAAACCTGGAATGTTTATGAGTAAAAAAAGGTGTAACAATGAACATTAAAACCAAATACATACCTGGAATGTAGTAAGAAAATGCTGGGGCTACATTAACTTGCCATTGCATTCTTTCTTCCTGTATGTTACTGTAACTCTTTGATGAAATATAAGCAGAAATGTCTTTGGAAAATATCATTGTCCTTTGGGTTGTCCAAAAAAGTTAGAGTTAATTGCTTGCTACAGTACCTGTCAGCTTGTTAGCAAAAAGCTTGTATGTGTGCTCCTATGTTCACTTCAGCCATCTGTCTTGATACTATTTGTCAGTTATGACTTTAAACCAACCTGACTGTATGCACCAAAAGAAGTCAAAGTCTTCTATCAGGCTGGGGAGAGCAGTAATCCTTAGTGTGCAGTGTTGTGTTTTGTTACTGCAGGACCTAGGAGGGGATACTTGTCCATGGTCTGCGTTAAGCCTTTGTACTGGAAAACTGAATGAGGAAAAAAGGGTTTCAAACCGTGTCTGCACTTCCTTTGTCAGATCATCACTGCACATACAAAATATGTATATCATACAATAATATGATTTGAAATAAGCTGAGTAATCTGTTAAAACTCTCGAGTCATTAATATGCTGATATTTATTTTATACTGTTTCCGTTTTTATTGTTGATATGAAAAGACTTCAGCATGCATCTGAGTTTTCCTCCTGTCTTTTTAAAAAAAAAAAAAAGCTTCTCTTAAGCTAATGTAGTATATGGTGTCATCTAGTTTGAGGACAATGACACTTTCTCAGTACTCTTCTGAGTACTTTTTACTTGGGAAAAGGAAGAAGCATAAGAACTCTGTGGTTAGCAATATTCTAAACTGGATTAGACCTTCAAAGTGGTACAGATACTGTAATTGTCATGAGGTTATGTATTTTCCACATCTCTCTAAGATTGCATCACAGAATTGTGGAATATCTCAAGTTGGAAGGGACCCATATGGATCATCGAGTCCAACTCCCTGCTGCTCACAGGACTACCTAACACCAAAATGTATGACTAAGAGTGTTGTCCAGACACTCCTTGAACTCTGACAAGCATGCCAGAGCATTGTCTTCTCCAGATCAAACCTGCGAAGTTACGTACAAACCAGCACCTCTTTCAGATCCACTTTACTCCTCTTATCAACTAAGATAGAATTCTAATTTAAAGCCTTTAGCTTTAAAAACACAAACAAAACCTCAAAGCCAAACAAAGAACCCAAACAAATGAAAAACCCCTGAAAACCATTAAGGTCTGTCTCTAAGACCTAGGTGTGGTGGGTTAACCTTGGCTGGCTGCCAGACACCCACCAAGCTACTCTCTCTCCTCCCCCTCAACAGGACAGATAAAGACAGGGAGATTGTTTATCAATTACCAACATAGGCAAAACAGATTCAAGGTGAGGAAGATTAAATAATTGCCTATTTAATAGATTTGGGTGGTGAGAAACAAACAATCAAGCAACAAAAAAAACCCCAAACCCTTCCCCTCGCACCCCTTTTCAACTTCACTCCCTTCATTCCTGACTTTACTTCCTTGAGCAGGGATAGGGGTTGTGGTCAGTTCATAACAGTTCCTCTCTGCTGCTCCATCCTACGCCCACTTGTTCCCTGCTCCAGTGTGGGATCCCTCCCATGGGATACAGTCCTTTAAGACCAGCCTCAGTGAGAGTCCCCTGCATAGGGTACAGTCCTTCAGGAACAGGCTGNAAGACCAGCCTCATTGAGAGTCCCCTGCATAGGGTACAGTCCTTCAGGAACAGGCTGTTCCAGTGTGGGTCTCCCACAGGCCACAGTTCCTGCTATCAAACCTGCTCCTGCCTGGGTGCCTCTCCGTGGGATGCAGCTCCTGCCAGGAACCTGCCCTGCTGCGAGCTTTTCACAGACTGCAGCTTCCTTCAGGGCACATCCACCTCCTGCAGCACCGGATCCTCCACAGGCTGCAGTGTGGCTATCTGCTCTAATGTGGTCTTCCATGGGCTGCAGGGGGACAACCTGTTTTACCATGGCCTTCTCTGTGGGCTGCAGGGGAATCTCTGCTCTGGCACCTGGAGCACCTCCTCCCCCTCCTTCACTGACCTGGGTGTGTGCAGGGCTGTTTCACACTTGTCTTACTCTTCCCCAGCTGCTGTTGCACAGTGTTTGTTACCCTTTGTTAAACACATACACAGAAGCCCCACCAGCATTGCTGATGGTTCAGCTCTGGCCAGCTGTGGGTCCATCTTAGAGCTGGCTGGAATTGGCTCTGTCTGACATGGGGCAGACCGTGGTGTCTTCTCACAGAGGACACCTCTGCAGCTCCCTTTTGCCCCCCTGCGACCAAAACCCAGACATGTAAACCTGATGCACCATGTTACTGGACCAGCTCTTACTCTGAAAGAGGACTCTGCATGTTAAAAAATTTAAATGTCATGTGCCATCTTCAGAAACAGACACTGAACAAATCCAGAAACTTTCCTGTTCCCAGTATTTCTTGTTTATAACTCTTTGCAGCTTGGCCTTTATGGGTGTGTGCTCTCAGGGTTGTGCTGATGTGTTTTGGGCTGTAAGCAACAGAAAAAACATGAACTGACTTAAATTCCATCAGATCTGTGATAGCTGACAACCGTATAATTTGTGTTGGATGAATGGCTGAAAACTCTTGGCCTATGTGTAGTTTTATCATTTTATACGAAAAGCTGCATTCTGTAACTAGTACTGCAAAGTAAGAATTTACTTGAAAATTACTATTTCCAAATAAAACTTTAGTACTTAATTATGATAGGTAATCCTGATAATGTCAGTAGAAATGCTAATGTTGAAACAGAGATACGTTTGTCCATGAGCTTTGCTAAATTAAAGCATGTGTCTTTACTTGAATATAATCGGTGTTCTTTTTTTAACTTTGAATACATTGTTTTTGTATTTATTCATGTTTTCCATTTAATTCCAAAATAGTCATTGTCTTTCCTCTTCTGCCTCTGTTTTCCCATAGGAAGCTCTGAATTCTGGGTTCGTTGTAAACCATATTTTTCCTTTCCAGTAACCTAGCGTCTGTCTTAGTTACATGGGTTCTGGTAGACTGCCAGCTCCTCACTGCGTTCTGCAGGACCGTGTGGTGATTACATGGTGCATTCTGCTGTACTATTTGTTTATGGATAAGGAGCATGGGTAGATATTCCAGTGCTGATGTGCAGCGTTATCTGTGCAAGTGTCTTTTTGAGGCAGCTAGATTGCAGTTCTGAAATGAACCTGCATGATTTTGTTAGGTACCGTTATTTGCCATGACCCTTTTGTTTCAAATGCAACATGCATGAAAAAGCAGGCACGGAGCACTCTGCTTGCACCTTCCATTTTCCAGAAAAACACTTGGAGAGCAGAGAGGAAAAGACCACACATGGCTTTTAATTGTTCAGTGTGCTATTGAGCGAGCCTTGGATACATTAAGAATAGTAGATAAAGACCTGAAAGGAATGCCGCCTGGCTAATATGTGGTTTACATAATGTGCCAAAAAGACCTACGTTGCCAGCTGTGTGCATAACACTGTAACCTGGCTGTAACAGTTACGTTGAGATCATGATATCAAGTATTTTCACTTAAATCTACGGTCCTGAAGTTGATTAAACCTGGGTTAAAACTGATTTGCATAGCAGTCATCAATCCAGGATTATAACAAAAGCAAACTGATCCATACACAGTTGCCGAAGAAAACTTGGACTTAAGGCTGGACACCTTAAGGAATTCTGGAAAAAGTTTCAAGAGGCTTTTGAGCGGTTTGGGCAGTTTTCCTTTTCTCCTTCTCCCACCTCAGTCTAGAATTTCTAAGTGATCTCTTGAACAGGTAGTTGGCAGTATTCTTTTGGTGAAAATGCAAACGAAATGTTTGGTTTACATTAGGATGTTTCCTAACTTGTCCCCTGCCCCTTCCTTGCCTGTCATGTTTTCAGTACAAGCTAATTTATAAGCTCAGCTTAGTACAGCTGATGTGTTTCAGCGGTTCCGTGTTTAATCTTCAGTGGCAGTATTGGCCCCGTCCCATCCTCATGCTGCTCCTCATGCTTCAGTATAAGCAGTAGTGGTCAGTGAAGCAGATCAGAGACTGAAGGTGAAGCTTGGGAGAGCAGGAGAAATAACATCCATGGCTGAATCAGTTTGCCAGTCTCATTCTTTGTGTATACCCTGCTCCCAAACACGTGCAAAGATCGGCTCAGTCACTTGTGCTGGCCCAGAGCACTGCACTGCTTTGTGGTCAAGAATGAGCAGCAAGGGAACAGAGGGCGGTTTGTAATTGGCACTGCTAAAAAAATATAGTCTTTTTTAGCAAGTGTGTAGCTTGAGTATTAGGAGATTGGTTCACTCTTGACTGTGGTAAATTGATTTGCTTAATAAAAGGAGAAATTCAGTACTTGGAATTCTATTAACTCTCTGACATACTGGAATTAGATTTCTTAATTATCCTTCGTGATGATGGTATTAAAAATGTTGCAAATTTAGCCAAGATACGGAATTTATATATCAAAGGAAGCTGCACAAATATATGTTGAAATGCAGCCTGGCAAAATGGCCAGTTTTATTATAATTCTAAAACCAGGCTTAACATCATAGCCTTTCAGATGAAAGTGAAATGCCTTGCACACAAGTGAAAAACTGCTGGCTAAATTTTGAGAATGAAGAGCTAATTTAGTAAAACTGGTGGACTTTTATTAGAGAGCTGCTTTACTGTGGGTTGGCAAGTTAAATCTCTAGCATGTATTGAAAGAAATGTAACTATGAAAAAGTTACCTAAATTTTATATGAAGCACTTACTGTAAGGAATTAAGTTCTTCTGCAGAAAGTGAAATATTTAATAGTTTCTGTACTACATTTTGTTGTAAAAGTGAAACAGGATCAGAATTAAGCCCATGCTGGTTTAGTTAAATATGCAAGTGCCAAATTATATACTGCTGTTAAATTAATTGGGTTAAATGGTGCCTCTGATCTTCTTTAAGGCCCTAAAATCACGCCTCCTCTCAAATGGCAGCTGTAGGTCTAGTATCTCTCTCAATGTGGACTCACGTGACTATTCAGATGTAGGCTTTGCATCATGATTTCCACATCCTAAGTGATTATTTCAACCTAACTTAGCTTCAATTCTTGATTTTTTTTGGTGGTAATGACTGTGATAATTTTCTTAAAGCAAGATGTTAATGCCTAGCATTTTAGAGATCTTTTCTTGATGATAAAGAAGCCTCAGTGCTAATGAGACATTCTGTTTTCTGCATCTAGGGAAAGGTGCCTAATTTAAAATGTTTAAAATGTAGATCTTTTCCATTTCAGTCTAGGCTGTTCACTGTTGAAGCCCAACTTTTGAACTTGACTTCGTCCTTTTTATTCTCTTGAAAAAACTGTTGTTAAACCCTTTGAGTTATAGGTTGTCAGCTCTTTCTTCAACCAGGAGTCTAAGTATGTTACTGTCTTAGAATTGTTCCCCAGTGTGTCTTGCAGAGGAGAGGAGGGAGAGGACCTTGCTTATTTATTCCTATGTCTTTCTTGCTTGCTTTCCCTTACTTAGTGTGAAGGTAGTCATAATGTTAATATGGGTCCATTCTTCCTCCTTACAACTTGCCTCATTAATTTCGAATGTATTAGATTTCAGTTTCTCGTTTTATGGAGTTGGAAGTCAGTGACAGTCATGTCACACTACTGGCTTGTATGTGTGTGTATGTAATAGTGCTTGGTGTCACTAATTAATACTCAATGCTAATAAGTGTTTACTTGAATCCATTCTATAACAACAAATTGTCAATGGGAATACATTCGCTTTAGAGAAAAGCAATTAATTTTCTATAAGATTAAGGCAAATTCTTTATAGGATTGAAACAAAAAGGTGCTTGACCTTGGTTGAAAGACTACGTCATCAGGGAATAACAGGTAAAGGTTACTTCAGTGATAAATGAGAATGAGGTTCTTTTTACTCACACCTTATTGACAGGAAAGTATTAAAACATCCTTTCAAAGTATTTATCCTTACAAGCTGTCTTTGAATTTGTTTGATATACCTTAAGTTGTGCAAGCATAATGAGATTTTTTTTTTTTTTTCCACCCCCAGTCGGTGTTATCCGCTGTCCAATTTGTGGTCAGGAATGTGCAGAGAGACACATCATAGATAACTTTTTTGTGAAGGATACCACAGAGGTTCCCAGTAGCACAGTAGAGAAATCAAATCAGGTAAGTGCATTAACATGTAATCAAGTTAACACCTTCTGGATATGTATGCATATCCTTGGCTTCTTACTGTGTGGCCTTTTTGCTGTTCATATGCAGAAAAAGACTTGAAGTACTTAGTCATCACATGAGGTAGCTACTCTAGGAAATCAGTTAAAATCGATGAAAATGCATGTGAAGAAGGTGGTTGTCTTATTCTAAACTATTTTTAATTGTTGATATAAACAACAATTGGTGGTAGCAAAAGATAAAAGTAAGGAATAGGCGTTAGAATGGGAATTTCTGTACTTTGGAGAGGGCACTTGAAGCACTCTTTGAAGCAGAGACCCAAACAACACTACATCAAGAGATCTCAATGTAAAACGGAATCCTCTAGTTAGATCGACTTTATTTTTCTTATCTCAGCACTGACAAAACATGGCACTAAATAGCTGCAGTGCAGTTACCAAGCAAGAGGCTCAAACTTCTAATTGGGGAAGATGGTATGCTGTAGGGGTTTCTTGTTTGTTTTTCTTATGAAGGCTGCCTCTTCTTCCTTTTGCAGTCAAATAATAGGCATCTCATAAAACCAAAACCTGCTTATCTGGAAGAACGGTAATAATGGGTTTTTTTTTCTTCCTTATGATGGTTTTTCAGGAAGAAAGTACCTGTGTGGAAGCAGTACCAAATGAATAATCACATCTGTGTAGGACCACAGTTTAGCAATCTCTGGTATCAAAATATTGCATGTCTTCATTTTTAGCTAGTAAGAGGGTACCTCAAGTATCGCTTTACTCGTAAGCTTTTCATTAAACTCTAGGAACTTACTGTAAATAATTCAGCTTCTTTATATGTTGCTGCATTCTTCATAGTAACAGTACAAAAAGGTTACTATGTCAGTGTGACTTGCATTTTAACTCATCCCCTAACATTTGGATGGTGGTCTCATTTTATTTTGAAAGTGCCTCTTTTTCACTTTCCTGTTTTGGGGACACTGTATCCCTGGCACATTTGCTTCGGGGGCAGCTTCTTAGAGGTTCTTTATTGTGTAGTCTGCTTGTTTCAAATCTTAGCTGAACTTTGCACTTACGTATGTGAATGGGTGTGCCTCTTGGGAACAGATGAAAGTACCTGGTCAGGTTTGTGATACCAGTGTGCTGACTATTAAAGGCATAAATGTTGTCATAATCTCTGAGAAAGAGGAATTAACTTAGTCTTGAAAACCATTAAACTGTGTTCAGCTTATAAGGAATTTTGCAACTGGATTTCTGAGAAATGATCGACCTTACCAGAAACTGAAATTTAGCTGGTTGTCTTTAGAAGTATAAGCAATGTTCTCTTAATGTAGGACAGTTTGAAATTTGCTGTTTCATTTTGTTTGTGTGTGTGGTGGTTCATTTGTTTGTTTTCCCCCCTGGGTGTTGCAGGGAAACATCTGAGTTTTGGAGATGGTTGTGAGAGTTATGGAAAGTCTCTCAATACTCTACCAGTAAGACTGAGAAAATGAATAGTCCCTGTTGCTTTGAAAATTTGATCATAATTTTTTTTTAGCTTAGGAAGAGAAGCAAGATAACGAATAACTTTATTATGCAGAAGCAGTCCTGAAATTTTTTTGGACCTATGCCATAACCTCTGCTTAGTTATATAAGAAGTCCTCTAAGATACTGCTTTGGGGAGTGATGGTTGAAGTAGAATTATTTTTCCTGGGTTTAGTGATAAAGTCTTTTTTGTCACCTCCTTTCCCCCCAAAATTTTGTCTGCTTTCACAGAAAAATTAAGTAAGGAATTGAGGCCTTTGAGACTTGGATAAGGAATTGAAAATTCAAGAAGAGTTCAAAATATTCTTAAGGTTGGCCATAATCATGTAAAATTGGGTGTACTTTGATGGGTCATAGGGGATCAAAAGTTGGAGTATCCAACAAACTTGGTGATGTCAGGATAAATCAGGCATTTCCTTGGAATTGAGGGAGATGTCTTTTTTTTGTTTACTTTCTGATCTTGATCTCCTGGAGAGGGATACAGAGAAATTCCACATAGTTCAGCAGCTGGCTTGGAGTCATCTGTTGTTGAGTGGTGTGAGGAGATTTCAGGGAGGTTCTTCAAAGCATTTGTTTCCTTAAGTTCCCTTCTCAGACGTCTATCTTACTCTTCCATATTTGTTTCTCTCTCTTCCTATCAAAAGCCAGCAGGCTTACAGTTCAGAAAGCATGTCTATTCTTCAGCTAAGTTCCCTGGCTGAACTCAGTGTACTTTCTGCAGCAGTTGAAGGCAAACCAGCAGACTTTGCTGAACCAGCAGAGTAGTACATTCATGTGCTTTTCTGCTGACTTTTTTTTTTTTTTTTTGTAAATGGAGCTAGATGTTTTGTTACAAGCCTGCTAAGTGAGCAGGTACCTTACCTTTTGGAAATGAATGATGTGCAGTTCTGTTTTGTTTGAATGGATTTATTTTGGTATGATAAAGAAGCTTTTTTGGACATTCCTTTATACTTTGACATTGGGACCAGAAAAAAAAAGCTACACCATTCCATAAAGCTGTCTGTTGTGGAACAGCAAAGTTAACTCAATAATAGTTAAACAGAAGTGTCCTGTTGGGGAATATTATGAGGTTTAAGGATGATACATCCTTCTAATCATCCTGTCTTGTTTTGCCTTTGAAGGAGCAAAGAGGGAATAAAGGAAAATTGCCAGTAGCAAGATAGGCAACAGATCAGAGGAATTAAAGTGGAAAAGATGCTGAGACTTGCAGGAAATATTGGATCAAAAATCATCCAAATTCTGTCAAAAACTTTGGCTAGTTTATAGACATTTTCTACTGAGATGGTTAATTTGGCTTTGATAGTTCAGGAGTTTTAGCCGGATGTTTAACAAATTAGAAATAGAGGCAAGCTGTGGGTTCTGTGCAAGTGATGTTGTGGCTTAGAACCACTGGTCCACATCTATGACTAGCCTGTATATGTGTGTTGTCAGGAAGGACTGGTTTATTTTATAAGAGAGACTGCAAAAAACCTGTTCCTATTCAACGTTTGGTTGTCTCAGATTTAAAATGGTAAAAATGCTAAAATAGATTTTAGCATATTGAATCAAAACTGTAGGAGTGGATAGCATGTCATGGACCCTGGCATTGTGGGGTGAGAAAAATAACTGGAACTCATTAAAGTGCCAGCCATCTACCTAAAGTCATGTTTACCTTATCTGAGCCTGATTTTGGCAGTTCAGTACCCTACTTACATAGCTGTGCTTTCTAGCAATTGCTACTGAAAACTTCAGGAGCAAAAGAAGTAAGCATAAAGAAAGTGTAAAACTCTGTAGTATACATTCCATGAGGGCTTTCCTGGTTAGCATTAAGGATTTTGTGCTTGCTATTAACATAGGAAGCTTTCCAGAAGAAAAGAGACTAGCAGAAAATGCAGTTGTGATCTTCCTGAAAGTAATCATTGTAGGTTGTGGGCAACTAGGACATAAATACTTTGAAAGAGCAGATCCTTTATAATTTTTTTCACATTGTAATTTATCAAAAGACTTGGCAAAATTATTGGATGCTGAGGAGGAGTTTGAAAATAAAAATTAATCATACTTGATTCATAAAAGTGAGCGGAAAGGAGCTCCAAATCCAAGAGATGTTACTGAAGCAAATGCTAAATTTGAATAAGACTAAAGGATAGACAAGTGAGGGAAATTTAGGAACTTAACAGAAGAAAATTAATGCATGTGCAAAGCCATGAAAGTAAAAATGAGAAGTGTGGGATTGATGCAGAAGTTCATAGTGATAACATTGATGTTGCTGCAGCTTATTGAGCCTGGTAGTGCATTTTAGTCTAGGTCCTAATTGTTATAGCTTCTGTGTCCAAAAGAGAACATGTGTAAAAGTATTTTTGATAGTAAGAACGCATTCTTTATCTTTAGCAGTTACTGACCTGAGAGTTTTAAATGTTGTGGTAGGAATGAAGAACAGTTGGACTTTATGTGAGATACTGGGAATGTAGTAGCAAAACAAAGTATGTGTTTAGATCTGGTACTAGATCTGGATACTAAGACAGCAAGTCTCACTGGTATAATAGAATGATCAATGAGGACTATTTAGAACAAAAGAGTTCTCTAGTTTTGTATGTGCCAGGGTAGCCACTATGTATTCTTCCAAAGACAAACTAGTATGCTAAATAGCTTATCAAAGCTGTAGCCGTGGCCAAAACATCTTTGTAAGCCAGTGCTTTAGGGCAGTGGGTAATAGACTCAAGAAGAGCCACAATATGGTTTTATTGTGCTTTGAAGAGAGGCAGCTGTTGATGGGATGTTGGGGAAAGGAGGATATGTTGGTTAGGGTTTATGCATTTTGAGGTATGAGCATGTGGTTCATATTTAGAGTTACA
>VZTL01014165.1:0-25232 GCA_013400535.1 Scopus umbretta
TTAAACCACAACAATATTCCTTCCACTCCAGATGACAATGGATTCCCTGATTACACTGTGTTTTAATGAAATGCAAATGAACAGTTGCTGCATTCAAGGTTGTTAACATCATTAAAACAGCATCTTCAATTGTTTGGTTTTATTACTTATTAAAATAATATGCAAATTCTTTTTTCTGCTATAGTGAGAAATGCATAAATTTAAAGTTCACCCTCTTTTCGAAGCCACATTACCATAGAGATTGGTCTACAGTTGACTCACATGCTAAGCTTGATGGGTGTACGTTCCCAATGCAACACAGACACATACCTGCAGACTTCTGGGGCAGGCTTCCACTTTCCATCCCAGACTGTGCAACGCGCACGCTCCTTCCCATTTTGAGTTCCTTGTTTTTCGTTACCCTAACCCTTCATCTCCTCCTGATCATGTGCTAAAATCTGTAGTGAAATCATTTTGCTGAAAGATCTGCCTATGCCACTCCTCAACTTTCCAATCTGGATTGCACAATATGCCTCACTCCTTCCCATGCTCAGCTTCTTATTCATCATAATCTTGATGCCCATCCTAACCCCAACCCACATTCAAAGCCTAGAAGATATATGTGGAAGATATGACTGAAAGACAAACAGCAGGTCTGCAGTTTCCCATACCAGCCCTCATCCTCCCATTGTGGCTTGTACAACGCAGACCACTCCTCCATCTTCCAAGCCTCTTACTTCTTATAGCTCCTCACCATCCATTGAGGCTTTCAGCAGTCCAGATAGATTATTAAATATTTTTTATAGTATAACTCTATGCCATCTTCAGATGAAAAAGAGAGGATTAACTTGCTGTCTCTGAGGATGAAAAGAAAAAACAAACGAACGAACAAACTACATAACAATATAATTCAGAAAATATTCCATAAGGCTTTGCAGTGTAACACATACCATTAGGTGGCACAAGCTTAAAGACAAGAGTACAGAAGAGGGACAAGAGAGAACATACACCCAAACCTACTGTGATCCCAGTCCCTTGGCTTCCAGCACAGGGTTTTGGAGGGGCTTTAATTTTTCTGGCACTGTAAGTATCTCTAACCAGAAAATAAAAATAAAAGTTTCTCAGACATCTAGATTGGTCAGGAGGGAAAAAGTTTAAAAAAAAACAAAAACAAACAAACCAAAAAACCACAAACCAAACCCCCCCCCCAAAAAAAACCCCAAAACCAAAGAAACTCCACCATTGTCACACTCTTCCCAGTGAAGAACTTGGAACACTAACAATTGGCTGCAGCTCCCTGCTTGCTGCTTGAGGAAAACTGCTGTCTTCATTCACCTTAGGACCACGGGGACACTGGGAGAGTGAAAATAGTAACAAAGAGAAAGGGGAAGGTAACAGGATATGTGTTCTGAAACTGTATTACTGAGACTCTTCCTATAATAGCAAAACTAATGTATTTTTTTCTTTCATTAATAACCAGACATGGGCTAATAGTAATTCTTCCATGAGACTTCACATTTCAGACATACCAATAAGAAATTCTTAACTTTACATGCAAGATCTGTTTCCTTTTTTCCCTTAACAGGATTCTGAGCAGAAAAGATTTCTGACCCACATAGCTCTTTTGGCAAGTTATACAGATGCATAATTTCAAAGGACATACTACTTTTCCCCTCTCATACCTTACATACTTAATGCAAGAAAAACTGTAACCACACAATCTTCTCTTTTTTCCTTCTTATTAGAAAGAGTTGAGAAGTAATGGACATATTTTTGCTTATATTTGAAGTTTTCAGAATATTCAAAATGTCTTTTGGATAGGATTAGGCACCCAACATAAAAAACTAAACTAAATTAGCACTAAACACTGTTCCTGTGTTCAGTGACTTATGAAATTTTTCAAGGCATGCTTGACTGTGTACATTTTATCCTGAAAATAAGAAAAAGACAAATGTTTCCCCTACACTGGCTGTTCAGTGGGAATTTAAGATTTTTTTTTTTCCCCACTATCAAAATATATTGCTTTAGGTAAATCTTACCTTTACAGTCTGGGATAAAAAACAGACAAAATAAGTCTTCTCACATTCTGGGCCTTCTGCTGTAACTGCCCTAGAAGCACAGAATTCCTTCTTTTCCCTCCTCTTAATAAGAGTACTGGAAAGAGAATGAAATACATCTGTTCATTATTACATGTGACAGCAGTTACTTGGATAACTAGTAAGTAGCCTACCTGTATGCACACTTTGCGTCAGCTGTTTTACTTGTTACGTGGGCAACATGGCTTGTGCTAGCCAATGCCTAGAGAGAAAAAGCATCTTTGTAAACCTTGTTCTGGAGACCACATTGCTGAACGATCATCCACACTTGAAAAAGCATCACTAAGTTTTGATGTACCACTTGCAAGCAATCAATAAAAAAAACTCAAAAGTAAATTGCAGCTTAGTAATGCTTTGGTGAGTTTCACTGCCTACCACAGTGATTTTATCCAGGATTTTCCTTTAGCTTTTCTAACATTTCATTATTTCTGACAATGTCAGCAGCTAACTATGCAACATAACTAAAAGAAATTGGCAAGGTTATTACAGTTGTGCTTTTTTCTTTATTTCATGTTAAAAAAAAAAAGGCAGCTGAAAGGTTTTACCCTTTACTTCCTTATCCCTTCCCAGTGCTTCTTCTGATTCTACATAATATTACAAAGTTAGGTTACATTGGTTTCCCTGGAAAACTGCAGTCTACATGCCTGCTGAACTCAGCCTCATGACAAGACTTGCTGGCCATGGAGCTGATGATGTTGGAAGTGTCTGAGCAGAATCTGGGCGCTGGGGCATGGCAGGACCTGCATATCTGAGCACGCTTACAAAGCTGTTTGTCCACATGGATGGGAAAGCAGAACTGACCATGGACTGCTATTTCAGACATGTTACATATAGCCCATGGGAATCTGGAGAACTAGGGTATCCATGAGTTCATATTACTCATTAGCAAAAGCAAAAGAAGACACATTTGTATTTCAATCATTCAGTTTTAAATACTGTATTTAGACAAATACCTGTCATCAAAGACTGACCATCCCTTCCAATCATTCAGTCTCTTTCACCAGAAGGTTCCTGAAGCAATATTTGAGAAGACAAGGCCTTGCTTTACTCAAATAACTTCTAAATCCAGAAACCAAAAAGGATATATACCTCTCCCTAGGCATCCTTCTCATCTCAGACAGAGAAATGCATTTTGAACTATATTCACACAATATTTTTATGTTATAGACACAATACAAAATGTGCTTCTTGCATTTTTAAAATACTGAATTACTGATTTCATTATTTTCTTGGGAAATGGTATCTTCAAAGGACTGGGGGCATCAATAACTTAGGAAGAATTAAAAAAAAGATCAAGGGTAACAGTATGATGATGTAAAGAGAACAAGGTTAAGCTTTGCAGACTGACAACAAAGGAGAAGAACACCTTTCAAAAATACTCAAACTTGTTCTGGCTGAATACAGTGGATCCCATTAAGGCCGACACAGAGTCTGACTTGCAAGCATCTTCTCAGAGCATGTCCAATGACACAAAGGACAAACCACAAAGCCAGTGTTTTCACAACTGTGCTCTGCAGCTGTGACTGAAGGGTACAGGAGCCAGACAGAAAAGGCTTTATACATTATCCTAGGCTGTCTTGCTGGGCTTTACAAGCTCCTTCTCTGAGTGCTCCTCCCCCTGCGCAGAGCACTCTGTATCACCCAGTCTGTCCAGCTGCTGACCTGTGCACTCAAGACATGCAGTGCTGCCTCCCTTCTCGATTTCTGTTCCTTCCACACTCGTGTACCAGGATGAAATGCATAGTGTGCAGACTCCATAATTCATTAGCAACAGCTGTACATGGCTGGGATGCAGCTTTTGGAAATACTTTACTGCACAAGAGGGAACTGTCCCATTGCAAACAAGCGAAAGGCTTACACATTGCCAAGTTTAATTTTTAAAGCCAAGTTAAAGAAAAAAAAAAAAAGTGTTTTCTGTCCTGTGACTCATTTGACAAAACAACCCATGACTTGCAAAGAGATTTAGCAAACTGTGTTTGTTGTGGGAGTGTTTAGGTCAGAACCCCTTTCAAGCCAAAAAGCAGTGTTTTCTACTTACTGCATCACGATTAACCTGGGTTGGTCTTCAGTTTTGTTGCGCTGAAGTGAGACCCCCATAAATAACAACGATAGTAGTTCCAGGGTGACATGAAATGCCAGATACGTTAGTCCTGATCAGCCACTTGTTCCTCTAAACATTTATATTCTGTTGATTCACAAGAGCACTTCTGCCTAAGTAACAACAGCAAAATCCCACCTATGGACTTCTCCTTAGGTCATTTTAGTAACCAGGGTTTCATTGGAAGCATGCAGTTTTCCCACTTCCTATCGATGCAGCTCCAAGACAGCAACTGTGGCAGTCCTGCTGACCCATTTTTAAGGAGTGGCTTTGCCCCATTATTTTGACGCATTCAACTTGGTGTGAAGTGATAAAAATACTCACACTAAGGTTAGCTTTACCTCTTCTCTCCAGTCACTAAATGGGTAGGAGGATAAATTCTGTGAAAGCTCAAAGTTTATATGAGAAAGATGTGCAGATGTAATAGTGTTGTGGTTTAATCCAGCAAGCAGCTAAACACCACACAGCTGCTCGCCCACTCTCCCCCTCCCCAGTGGGATGGGGAAGAGAATCATAAGGAAAAAAAAGTAAAATTTGTGGGTGGAGCTAAAAACAGTTTAATAGGACAGAAAAGGAAGGGGAAATAATAAGAATAATAATAAATAAAATAAGTGATGCACTATGCAATTGTTCACCACCCGCTGACCGATGCCCAGCCTGTCTCTGAGCACTGATCACTGTCCCCTGGCCAACTCCCCCCACTTTATATACTGAGCGTGACATCACATGGTATGGAATAGCCCTTTGGCCAGTTGGAGTCAGCTGTCCTGGCTGTGCCTCCTCCCAGCTTCTACTTCCTTGACTAGTATAAACACAACTTAGCAACAACTAAAACCATCACTGTGTTATCAACATTACTCTCATACTAAATGCAAAACACAGCACTATACCAGCTACTAGGAAGAAAAGTAACTCTATCCCAGCTGAAACCAGGACAAATAGTAATCTGCTCACCACCTGTGGGTAGATTGGCTGCGACCGCAGCTTCCATCTTCCTTGTGCTGTGGAGGATGGATGCATCACCCAGTTCCTTTTTCAGTACAGGTACCTCCCCTCCCCTCCTCACCACCACCAGGGAAGGACCCAGCATTTCCCACCTCACCCATTCCTTTCCTCTTCCGCCTAGGTGCTGCTAGGAGCACCGCCTGGAGCAGGCAGTGGAGGCAGCTCCAGAGGAGAACACCACCTGCCTCATCTGCCTGGACCTTGCAGGGACAGAAAGTCCTACGGCACTATGGCATGCTCAGCATGTAAACACACCTGGTTCGACAGGGGTGCTGCATGCAGAATCAGGATATCCATGCTGGCTTCTCCTGTTTCTGCTGCCCAAATTGTCAAAACAAATACCAATTTCTAACAGAAATGCTCACCATGGGGGTCTGAATCCCCAGGAGGCTGGTTTTTTTCCTTCCTAGCTCATAAGACAGGAGGGTGCAAGTGCTGTGCCATGCCAGGGCCTGCCCCAGCAGTCCTGGCCCTCCACTGCCCCGTGAGCTTGAGATTCAGCTTCATGGAGGAGTGGGAAACATGGCAGAAGGGAAAAAGAGTAGGACACCCTGCATCTGCCTTATGCTGGGGCAGCAGGGGCTCATCAATTTTCCTTTCCTTTGCCAAAAGAAGACCATCCTGGTGCCTACAACAACTATATGAGATGCACAGCTGCTGTGATGCCAGTGAGTGACTTTGTCCAGGAGGCAGGGAGCAGGCAAAGGAGGAGGGGTGAGTTGCCAAAGCTGCACCCCAGGGCTCTGCACGGGATCTCTGTCTCGCCAAGGGCCCAAAAAGGAAGGACTAAGAACAAGAGCTCTGCCGGACAATCCCATGCTGCAGTCACTTTGTCCTCAGAGCCATGAACCTGTTTGCTTCCCCAGGTCCTGGCAACTGGTCCTGTGCTGCTCCTGCACTGCCAAGGGCTCCCACAGACACTGTTCCTACTTGAGAAACAGCATAGCCAGCTAGGAGTGCAACAGCTGTGCCAGCCTGGGCACCAGCAAGAGGCAAAGCACCCGGCTGGCCCTGGGCTGGGGCCAGGGGCTGCGCAAGGTGCCCAGGGTGGGCTTGGCAGAGCATCTCTGCTCCAGAAGGGCTAGGGGCACCACTCTGGCCTACCCTGCCCTGGGCCTGAGAGGCCATGCCCTTGACTTTTGTTCTTCCCATTACAGTCTCCAGTGCCAGCTCGGAGCTTGTCAGCTCCAGCATTGCCAGCCAGGCACCATCAGGGTCCTCCAGCACTTCAGGGCAGCAGCCTCTCCAGCCCCTATGGGCCTGACTGGATATGAAGCTGCTCATGGTTGCAACACCAGCTGCCAGATCCTTACAGGTGGCCCAGAAGATGCCACAGGACCAGCCCTGCACCATCCCCAGCTTTGACCCCCAGCACAATGAAGCTGGCCATTAATTTCCACATTAGGAGATCCCACACTCATTTGTTGGCTTCCTCCTCCTCCTCCTTTCCCTTTCTCAAGGGGCAGCATTAGGGTCTGGGCCCAGAGGGTTGTCTTCACCCTGGGGGTTGGCTGCACTTTCCCCAGACCTCCCTCCTTAAGGGCTGGCCTTGGCCAGCTGCCCAGTGCCATGGCCATGTGCTTCGTGTCTCGCTGGCCCCGGAGGCTCCTGTTCTGAGACAGCCTCAAGGACTGAGGAGCTTCAGATATTTATAGATGTGGAGAAGATCCCTGGAGCTTTCTCTTCTCCAGGCTGAACAGTCCCAGCTCTCTCAGCCCCTCCTCATTGGAGGAATGCTTCAAGTCCCTTCACCATCTTTGTAGCCCTCTGCTGGACTCTCTCCAGACTGTCCTTGTCCCTCTCACCCAGGGGAGCCCAGAACTGGACACAGCACTCCAGGTGAGGCCTCACCAGTGCTTAGCAGAGGGGAAGAATCCCCTCACTCCACCTGCTGGCAATGCTCCTCCTCATGCAGCCCAGGACACCTTTGGCCTTCTTCACGGCAAGGGCACATTGCTGGTTCAGGTTCGATGTGCTGCCCACCAGGTCCCCCAGGGCCCTCTCTGCAGAGCTGCCTTCCAGCCAGGCACCCACCCCAGACATACCCTGGTGCCTGGGGCTGCTCCTCCTCAGGGGTAGGACTCTGCAAGTCCCTTGGTTGAACTTCAGGAGGTTTCCATCAGCCCATTTCTCCAGTCTGTCGACATCCCTCTGGGTGGCAGCATGATCCTCTGGTGTCTCAGACACTCCTAGTTCTGCATCACTTGTGTGCTGAGGTTGCATGTGGTCACCTCAGAGTAGAAGGTGATCAGGTTGGGGATGCACAACTTGCCCTTTGCAAATCCACACTGACTCCTCCTGATCACCCTCTTGTCTTTCAACACCGTTGGAAATGGCTAAATGGGTTAGTTGCTTCATCCCCTTCCCCGGGATCGAGATGAAGCCATCTGGCCAGCAGTTCCCCAGTTCCTCCTCCTTGCACTTCTTGAAGAGGGGGGTGGCATTTGCTTTATTCCAGTCCCTGGGAACCTCTCCCCTTGCTGGGACTTTCCAAAGGTCATGGAGACTGGCCCCGCACGGACACGAGGAAGCTCCCTGGTGGGTGCCTCCCGCCAGGCCCCTGGACTCCTGCAGGGCCAACGTCAGCACTCCCTGTCCCGCTCCTTCCTCAACCGAGGGTCCTCGCCTGGTTCCTCTGCTCCACAGTGCCTGGGGCTCCCGAGGGCCAGCGTGACCAGGGCGACGAAGGCAGCGACAGGACATGAGCCCCACACCGCGGCTGGTCACAGGCACAAAAGCCCCGTGCAAGGTGCTAGCAACGGGTCCGGCGGCTCCCGCCCAGGCACCTCCGTTCCCCGGCAGCGGCGGACCGCTCTGAGCGTTGCACCCGGAAGCGGCGGGCGGCCGCTTTCGGCAGTTGCACCCGGAAGTGGCGCGCCTTCCGCCTCACCGCCGCGGGGGCGGCCGCGGGTTGTGCTGCTCGCTCGGCTCGGGTGGTGGCGGCCGCTGAGGCGCCCTGTGGCCGCCTGCAGGGGCGGCTGGGGCCCTCTGCGGGCGGGCCCGGCCATCCCGGGCAAGAGCGGCCCCTTCGGCGTACGGCTCCGNAAAGTGATGTGCGTCTCAGTGTTGTGGCAATAAAACAGTGCTGAAAGAATTGTGCGTGTCACCTCTTTTCTTAAATGGTAACTCTTGCTTTATATGATGTTTTTAGGTGCTTTGGGGTATTGCAATTTTTTTTTTTTTGTCTCTACTTCAGACTCAGAACGGGCAGAGTATCTCACAGTTGGGGCCACAAGAGGTAAGGAAGAAGTCACTGGGTGATGTAAGCGAGAGATGCTGGGGCGATTCTGCTGTTCGGCGGTCTGCTTACCTGTGTCACTGCTGTATACTTTTGAATTCAGCAGTTCTGAAAGGGTTAAATCCCTGATAGTCCTTGATCAAGACCTTACTGTGATACATAAAAAGCTTTATTGACATTTATTTATTTTTTTATTTTATTTTTAATTCACTTGCATCCTTGTTTTCCTGAATTTTCTTCCCCTGCAAGGATGGTTTTAGTTAGCTGTAGAGCAGAATTGATAATAGGATATTTGGAAGAACATAACTTCTTGTCTGACAAGACTATAGCCGACCTTAAGTACGCTCGTTATGCCTCCTATGTAAATCACTGATAACAGGATCTCGGGACACTTGTACTGAGATAGACATCAAAGAACCAGTTTGAACTGATCCCATTGTCACATTCCAAGGCTGAAGGACTGACAACCTAATTCAGTGACTATATATGGACAGTGGAAGCCCAAAGTTCAACTAGCAGATAGCCTGAGGAAGACTATGAAAGACCACTGGAGGGTGAAAAGGCCCTAACCCTAATTTTATGGCGTATGCGTGGACCATGTAAATGAATTCCGGGAACTCATGACCATAAGACTGCTCTTTCCAGGAAATCTGATGAATATGTATGATTTTTCTGTATATGAACTCGGGTGCTTTTGGAGCACTGGTGGTGGAGCAATACCCAGTGCTGCCCAGTGCTGTAATAAAGAATGCCTGTTTTCTAAAACTCCAAGATGAGTCTTAGTTCTTCAACGGTCTTTTACAGTATCAGTTCTAGGTAACGTAATGTTCAAGCAGTTAAGTGGGAAAACTCCATGCAGGAGGTAAAGAGGGACTTACTTCACAACAAAGCCTGCTTCATTCAATCTCATACTCAAAAGCACGAAGATGCATGTTGTCTGAGCAGTCTGTCTGTGATGTTGGCATCGAGGCCTAAGAAAAAAAAAAAGCCTCAGCTTCAGATAACGATTAGCTTGGGCTGATGGGGATCAGCTTTTGAGAGCTGCAGTGCCACAAGGAACTTTAGTAAGGCTGTATGACACAGCCAAGCAGCCAGCACAGCTCATTCCAAACGCTGATCTTCAATAGCACAGAGATTCTGTTTTGAGTGCTGCTTCCCAAGTATGTCCTAGGAAAACAGACTGGACTAAGATTTATGCAGGCGAAAGATTCAAGGATGAAGATAGAGCAGGCTACTAGCATAGATTAAGAGAAATGTTTATAAGTAACGCAGGAATAGAAAACCCTATGGAGCAAGGAAGAATCTGCACTTGTTTCAATTTTTGTTCAAGGCTTGAGTTCTAAAGTTTCTGAAAATATCTGAAATTTTTTAATTGTCCGGGAGGGGAAAAAAGTAGAAGAAATATTATCATAGAATCATAGAATATCTCAAGTTGGAAGGGACCCATAAGGATCATCAAGTCCCACGCCCTGCTCCTCACAGGGAGTTGAACCTAACATTAAACCATATGACTAAGAGTGTCATCCAGACGCTCCTTTAACTCTGACAGGGTTGGTGCTGTGACCACTTCGCTGGGGAGCCTGTTCGTGATCGACCACCCTCTCAGCAAAGAACCTTTTCCTAATGGCCAACCTGAATTTCCCCTGACGTGCCTTCATGCCATTTCCTCATGTCCTATCGCTGGTCACCAGAGAGAGGAGGTCAGCACCTCGCCCTCCGCTGCCCTCCTTGAGGAAGGTGTAGACTGCGATGAGGTCACCCCTCAGCCTTCTCTTCTCCAAGCTGAACAAGCCAAATGACCTCAGCTGCTCCTCGTAAGTCTTGCCCTCGAGGTCTTTCACCATCTCAGTCTCCCTCCTCTGGACACACTCTAATAGTTTGATGTCCTTTTTATATTGAGGTGCCCAAAACTGTACACAGTACTCGAGGTGGGACCGCACCAGTGTGGTGCAGAGTAGGACAATCACCTCCCTTGACAGGCTAGTGATGCTGTGCTTGATGCACCCCAGGACACGGTCGGCCCTTTTGGCTGCCAGGGCATGCTGTAGACTGCTTTTCGACTTGCCATCAACCCAGATCCCCATATCTCTTTCTGAGGGGTGGCTCTCCAGCCTCTCATTCCCCAATTTGTACATATAACCAGGATTACCCTGTCCCAGGTGGAGAATCCAGCACTTGCTCTTGTTAAATGTCATACGGTTGGTGACTGCCCAGCTCTCTAGTCTATCCAGATCGCTCCATAAGGCCTCTCTACCCTCGAGGGAGTCCACAGCTCCTCATAGTTTAGTGTCATTGGCAAACTTACTTAATCTACATTTGATTCCTGCATCCAGATCATCTATAAAAACATTAAAGAAGTAGAAAGCCTCTTCCTTGCTAGACACTGCACTCACCTTACAGACAGAGTATCTCAGAGGTCTTTTCCAACCTTAATGATTCTATGATTCTATGATTTTGTAGTCATTCAATAATTCAAAAAAGAAAATATAGCTTACAACTTCATTTCATATAGCTCACAGCCATATGTCTGGCCCTCGAGCTCCTCTCATCGACTGAGCTTTCTAACCTCCTAATTAGTGACATTCGAAAATGTAACACACTGATAGAAATGGGAGACCTTTCCCCCCACTTCAACCCATTTCTTTCTAAACTCACAATTTTAGATTATGATTTGTGTCTTCTGAACACTTATGTTGCTAACATTACTTCACTGAGCACACTCTACTGTCTTTAAGTTTCTACATGACAAAAATTAGAACTCACCAGAAATATGCAGCTGCACTGCAGAAACCAACATCCATTAATTTTACAGGCAGAATACTCATGAACTAGAACATAGCTCTGGATAGGATTGCTAATGCTTTGGTGCAGAGGGAGTAAAAATCTCCTTGACATCATTGAGATGATCATCTAGCCCACAGTAACAAAGCTACATCATTTGATAGTAGCACTCTTAACGCTGATATTAAAATCAACCAACAGATCTAATTGAAAATGTGCAGTAACTCCTTCAAGAAGCAAGAGTAGCAGTGATCAACAGTTTGCTTTTTTAAAAAATATGTTTATATGTGGATTGCCTAGTAATACCATTTCAGTTTAGCACACTATTCATATGCATGTGTAGCTGTAGCCAAATGGGTAAATCCGTGAACTGTATGTGTGGTTTATTAGATCTAGCATGCTCAGCAAGTTTGCAAGACCAAGAATTAACCCTGTAGGCTATCTTTCTAACTATTCACCACAGCAATAGAATAATAGATGTGCATTACAGACAAGAGAAAGGATACAAGAAAAGCAGAAAAAAAATACACAACGTTCAATGGAAAAACATAAGTGCTCTTATTTGAATGACATGCTGGAATAAATTCAAATCACGTGGTGCCAACTGTGGCTTAGTCCATTTACTCACATGTTAAATAATGCATCTCAGAAAACTGTCCAACACACATGGAGCCCCCACAGAGCTTAGATTAGTGCTAAGGAAAAACGTCCTTTTTACCAGTTTGATTACAATTACTATTTCAAGGTTTTATTTCTTCACTTTGGCCCTCTTACCTTCCCAGAGGACACTGGCTGAAATGCACAGTAATAAGATCCATACCCTTTTAGCCACACAGCTACAACATTGTCTTCTGCTATTCTTCATGATGCAAGAGAAGCTTGGAAACTGGTCCAAGTACAACCTAGAGACTGTGATGTATTCACACAACTCTTTAATCAATAATAAGTTGGCTGTACTTTGGTTCAGGCTGATAAAGGAACAACAGGCCTCATGATTGAACATGAACCCATGGGCCTAATAGCCCCTGGACCACAGACAAGGGCATGCAACTGGTTTAAACCAGATTATCAGAGTCCCCCAAGTACAAAAAAGGATGCATATACCTGTGGTTTGACTAGCAGCCAACTACTTCACACTATAAATATTAGTAGCCTTAATAATACCTTGAGCTCTGCCTCCATAGCAGCTGGCTGCATGGCAGTGACCTTCCCTTGACTGTTTCCTGAGAAAAATGGACTATTGGTATGTCTGGGACAATAGGGCATTCACCTGGAAAAAAAGAAATACAGTGAAAAAAGTCAAAAACTCATCAGATCAGATCCACTTTCTGAATTGCTTGTGGATTCTGCTGCTCCACCCTGTGCACCCCTTCCTTTTGCTTCTCCCTCTTCTATAGAAATGTATCCCCTAATCAGTCACATACTGCCTGACCCTGCTGCCATACAACCTGCTGCGGGAGGTGCCACTGCCCCTGTGGGTGCAGGCACTGCTGCTCCTATGCCAGTCTTGCATGTGTACACTCAGCAACCCTGGAATCCAGAATATTTAGCACTTTGGGGAAGTAAAATGCCACGTCTTCGAGAGGATTCTGAGCGATGTGCTCAACTTTTTTCCAGTATCTGTACTGGGCACAACCCCTCATACTCTGATGTTAAATACTATTGAAAGTGTTATTTGGAGTGGAGGAGAGAGAGAGAGAGGATATTTGAAAAAGATGCTGAACTGACTTGACAAGCTGGAGGGGGACACACCAGCTATTTCCAGATGCTGACCCCCATTATAATGCAGTAGGTGACATGGCAAACTGGCAAACCATGGATTGGAACTTAATAGAGGCAATCAGAGCATGTGGAGAAATGGGCACAAATTAGTCTGAAGTGCAAGAATAGCAAGAACAACCAGGTAAGAACCGCAGCGACTTCTGGGCCAGTCTGAGACAAACCCTCCTAAAACACAGGGGAATTATGGAATGGAATTTTAATGGTACGTTGGCTGCTAGGGTATTTATGGACCAAGCCACCTCTGACATGCATAACTATTTTAAGGATCACATGCTGGGGTGGCAAAGAGAAAATTTGCAAAAAATCTGAGCATTACAATATTCATTTTTGATGGTAGAGATGAAAAGAAGAAACACAAGTTAGACAAGGTGAAAAGAAAGACAGCTAGAGGTTAGTCTGCTTGCAGCAGCAATTGTTCAAGGAATGAGAGGGCGAGGCGGAGGCAGGGTTCTGTCTCTAGGGTGGAGACCACTAGGGAGTCAGGGAGATTGGCAGAAAGGCAGGAGGAGAGGAGCTGATGGTAGAGTAGGTGGTGATTGGAATGGTTGTTGTAGCTACTGTAGGGAGCAGGGACACTGGAAAAGAGAATGTCCCATGAGGCCGAGGGGGTCCCACAGACTTGAATTTAGGAAAGATCAGATGGATATTGCCAAACACCAATGGCAGGAATGTTGTAGAAGTCACTTCCTAGCTCAGATGGAATCCAGTACATAGCATTAGTAGCAAGGCTTGCTAAAGCCTTAGGCCACAAGCTGTGAACCTTCGCCTAGATATGCTGACCATATACTGAACTTTTACTTAGCTACATGAAGGAAGGCCTCCGAAACCAGTGCAAACCAGAAAGATAATGTAGCCACAGCTGTCAGCAGAAGCTGCATCCATTAAGATAAGAAAGGGAATGTACCGTCTGGAGACAGAGAAAAGATCCAATGAGGAACAAGAAGACCCCAGGCCAAATATTGCTATTGAACCAAACCATTGTGTGAGAGGAGGGGAACTTAAATTGTATAATTGCCCAGGAATTTCTTTGTTCAGGGTCCTTCTCTGGGGGCACCCAGCTCGAGCTGTCATTTACTGCTGTACCACTCAATAAATTCATCTGATGTACGTTGGGTCAGAGACTCTGCTTCAGGGAAACCTAGGGTTGAGGCTGAGGGGAGAGAACATGCCTGAGAGTGAGTGAGTGTGTGCAGGGAGTTGAAAGGGGCACCAGTCAGCTCTATGGAGCTGCCCACTGTGAAGACACTCTAGTCCTAGCAGTTCAAGTCTCGGGTGGCTTGAGTGTGACTCCCTGAATGGTGTGTGAATGTTCAGGCAGTGGCTGCTCCTTTAACAGGAGGAGGAAGGGGCTATATATGGGTTTTGGACTACTAAACTGAAGCATAAGGGTCAAACTGTGGGAAAACAGAAGACAAGAAAATATAATTTCTAGTGGACACAGGAGCCACTATATCGCTTTTAAATTTAAAAACCCAAGGACAAATTCCACATTGGGCAAAATACTTCACTGTAATTGATTTAACAGCTGCGTTCTTTAGTATTCCTATAGCAGAAGATGGCCAGCATTTGTGGCATTTACATGGAAAGGCCAACAACTAATGTGGACCCACTTGCCCCATGGGTTCACTGGGTTTCCTACAATATTCTCTTGTTTGCTCGAAGATGACTCGAAAGATACTATATTACCTGGAAGTTCTATACTTGTACAATATGTCGATGATTTGTTACTTGCCAGCAAGACAAACAAATATTGCTTGAAAGATACTATTTGTCTATGTACCACTTTAGCAGAAAAAGGTCACTGTGCATATCCTTCTAAGCTTCAGCTGTGTCAGCAGGAAGTAAAATATTTAGGATTTATATTCAAAGAAGGACAAAGATTAGTAGACTCAGAACAGGTCCAGGCTATTGTAGACATGCCTTGACCAGTAACAAACAAACAACTGCAAAGATTTTTAGGCACAGTAGAATACTGCAGACCCTGGATACTGGGGCTAGGGGAGTTAAGTAAGCCATTGACAGAAGCTACCAAAGGAGAGGAAGTGGAGCCTGTATAGTGGGGGTTCAGAGAGTGAAAAGGCTTTCCAAGCTATAAAAGGCACTTTAGCTTCTGTTCTGGCATTGGAATTGCTGGATTACTCCAAGTCCTTTGAACTATTTGTGCATGAGAATAAAGGAGTAGCCAGCAGAGTCCTTACTCAGAAGCTAGGTCCACATCACTGCCCTGTGGTTTACTACTCAACTCAACTGGATCCTGCAGTGGCAGGGAATAATTCCTGTATTAAAGCAATAGTACCAACAGTGACTTTCATAGAAAGAAGCAGTCCTTGGGTCACCCAACAACCATGTGCATTCCACATGAAGTAGAACTGATTCTTAAACGATATGCTACACAAGCATTATCACCACAAAGAGTGCATCATTATGAATTAACACTATTAAATGCAGAGAATATTAGTTTATAAAAATATGTAATGTTTTGAATCCAGCAACTTTACTAGGTGCCTGTTCCATCCAATGGTGAACCACAACATGATTGTGCTAAAGTGGTGTTTCACTCCAGCTGCCTACAGGAAGATCTGCAGGATCAGCCTCTAGAAAACTCAGATCTAACCCTTTTCATCAATGGATCTTCATACTATGTGAATGGAAAACAACACCTGGGCTATGTAGTGGTGAGAAACCTAGAGGTACTTGAAGCAGAACCTCTACAGCCCTCAGTGACTGTCTAAAGGGCTGAATTAACTGCATTAGCAAAAGCAGCCTGGTGGGGATATAATCAGCAGGTAACTATTTATACTGACTCTTTGGAGTGTGTCATGCAGTGGGTATGCTATGGAAAGAATGAGGATTCCTTACATTGGCAGGGAAAAATATTTCTAATAAGATTGAAAACCAAATGCTTTTGGAAGCTATTAAGCTTCCAAGGGAAATCACTGTAGTACACTGTCCAGCTCATACCAAAAGATCCTGTGAAACCAAAAGGAATAATGAACTGGCAGGTAGAGCAGCTAAAAGGTGCTACCCACCAACCTATATATGTGTACTGCCGTAACAACTCCCTCTACTGATGATTGGACAGCTCTCAATAATTCAGCCCGAATATATGCAGAGGTCACTCAGGAAGAACAGGCTTGATGGGAAAATTAAGAGGCTGTGAAAGATGAAACTGGAATTTGGACTATTAGGGGAAAACCCATTTTACCAATAAAATATTTAATGACTTTGGCTAGGTCATTTCATGACAAAACACATGGAGGGAAGGCAGCAATTGTCAACCAGATTGAGAGAATGTGCAATACATACGGCAGTAAAAAGTACTGTGAGTTCTTGTCCCACATGTTAGAAGTTTTCTGATGCAAAGCCCAAACAGGAGGCTGGAGGGTGACTGTGGGCATACTTCCCATTCCAAAGACTGCAAATTGATTATGCTGACATGCCTCCCATGAGCTGGCTTAAGCACCTGCTGGTAATGATACTTCAAATTTCAGGATAGGTAGAAGCTTTTCCCACCAGGAAGGCTGATACTATGGGAGTGGTCAAAGCACTCTTGCAGGAAATCATTCCCAGATACGGAATACCTGAAACCATAGATTTCAATAGGAGTTCTCATTTTTCAGAGGGAGTGCTAAACAACATTTATAAAAGTTTAGGAACACAGCAACAGCTACATGTTCCATATCATCCACAGTCCTCAGGACAGGTGGAAAGAATGAACAGGACTCTTAAAAATAAAACTGCTTGAACTTGTAGTCAAGTATCTTTGAAATGGCCTGAAGTTTTAGGAGTACTGCTATGGGATATTGGAAATACTCACCAACCTTTAGGATTGTCACCAGCAGAAATAGCGTTTGGCAGTCATTTAGCTATACCTGGAACTTTTGTCCCCCCAAAGACCAGCCTCTTAGATGGACATGAATGAGTTACCAGATTTGTATTGGGGATACAAAAACTTCTACAAGAAAATAGGGCACAAACCCAATGGTTTCAACCAGTACCAGCAGGAACGCAAGTACATGATATCCAGTCTGGGGATGCAGAGATGATAAAACCCCACTCTCGCAAAAAAAATTTGGACCCTAATGGGAGACTCTATATACTGTGTTATTAACTTCTTATTTTGCTGTAAAAGTTACAGGGAAAGAGAATTGAATTAATCATTCACACATGAAATTAATTCCTTGTAAGGAACATCAGTTAAATAAATAACTGCCAGCCATGCAGAATCCCGCCAATCCTTCTGGGGTGATTAAAGCCAGGACCACTCAAATTCCCTAAGGAGGAAGGAATTCTGGAATCATGTTGCTTTCATTTCCTTTCTAGAGCTACCTGGACCAGAGAGGCTCCTGCTGCATGGCCAAGTGGGCCATTGGACACTGTTAAAAGAGGCCAGTGTCCTGTTTGGTATATTCATCATCCATATAGAGCTCCTATACATCCAAGCAATCCCCCAAGAGTATAAGAACTCAGGTTTTATCAGCACAGCTGGCTTCAGTTATCCTGTAACAATTGTGGTCCATGTCATCCTAGAAGGTGTACTAATAATTGTTTTAAAGGTTATTGGGAACATTGTCAACAGGGTCGGAGCTGAGGAATTATAACTAGTGAAGGTGCCTCTGGACACATAAACTAGTTCTTTGCAGACTATACCAGCCACTAACAGAACAGCTTTGCAACAGTACATGGTATTGACAATTTAGGAATAATATCCTGATGAATTACACAAATCCATAGTTGCTTAGCCTGTTTATCTCTGATCATATAGTCTTTATGTTGATTATATGCTTTTACAGTTGTGGGAACTGGTGATATTGATATTCTTGAAACTCCTTGAATCCTTTTTGTAATACTTTGTGTATGTCTACATTCATCAAGAACTAAAACAATCATGCCAAAATGGATGGCGACTCTAGTAGGTCAGCTCCAAGAACCATATATTCGCTGGGCTTCTTCTATTGTTTACCACTTTTAGTGATACTACAGCAGCTAGCTCTAATTTGTCTATTGCATCTGTACAAGCAATTACAAATCAACTCAATTTTTCCTCTGCTTGCAATCATTAGTTTCCCATCTACACCCAGGACCCTCAAAAGATTGGTGGGAACAACTGTTCAGACACTGGAACTTAATTCTCGGTTATCAAGCCTATTAGCCACTTTTATTAAGATTTTATTTCCTGTAGTTGTTATGCTCTTGTTGTTCTGTTGCATTTTTAAATGTCTTCAGACTTGCCTGACAAACATAATACTTAGGAGTATGCAAGGGTATAGACTTACCCTTCTTAATGACCCTTTATAAGGCAGGTGTGCCTATAAAAACAAAAGGACAAATGTTGAGAATTGTTAGGATTAATAGCATTTATGTTTCTTAATGCTGAAGCAAACCAGATAATTTAGTCATACCTAAATTTCAATGCCTTAAACAAGGGAAAAGGTATAGTTAGGTACCTATATATAAACTAAGGAAAAATAGCACGAGAAAAGAGAATCTCTCTGTTGTAGATGAAGCAACTGTTAAAAAGATATGAATTTCTGTACAGCTATGCATCTGTGGAAAAGTCATGCATCAATTATTGCATCTCCATATTTTTAATATGTTGGTCAGACTTGCTCACAAAACCAGCTGTATCACATTCATAATCACAAACCTTTTCCTTTCCAGGCAAACTGGTATAGTTTTGTTGAAATCAAGGTTCCTTTCATGTTTCATCCACACTTACAACTCTGCTGTGGTCCTCATAACAATACAGAGCTATAATTTGTGGCCCCGTTGTTCAAAGGGTTCAAACAGCTATTGCTTCTCTGTTGCAAGAAATTCTGACCAGACCTGGTTTTGACTTAGCAAGATGATTTAAGTGGACACTTCCAGGATTATGTTAATTTAATTTTCAGGTAACATGAAGCAAACCTTAGAAATACATTCTGTTTCCTGTTGAACATAAAAGGTGGCTAAAAATGTGGCAACAGAAAGATGACCACACTGTAGAAATCTAGGGTATGATCCACTGTAAGTTTAGGGAAGATACAGAGGACTAAACTTACGTTTCTCAGACATCCACGTCATGGTGCCCAGTATGACAACAAGACATTCAGGAAGCCTGCACTATTCTAAAACAGCATCTGGAAACCATATCAGGTATGCAAGTGTATCTTAAAAACACTTAGTGTTCATATTTAGGCAAGGGTATCCCACCCTACCACCTATAAGAGAGGGGAGAATTCATCTAGGACATGCAGGCAGCCAGAATGTCTACGTGTCAGCTGTTCATCCTTGGTTCCCTTCAAAACTGGTGGAGAACCAGTCAAGGACCTTCCCTGCCAAATGCAGTAGTTTAAAAGAGGGCAGTGGAATGGCATGCCTAGGTGCCTGTTTTTTGGGGTACCTTTTCTACAGGTAGGTATTTACCTGGAAGGTGTCTAAAGTTAGGTAGGGTGAATCCCAGCCTAAAATTTATGAAGAACCATGTTTCTGAGATATCAAGGAGGAAACAAGAGATGAACTGTTCATCCCAAAGGCTCGTATTGCAGACATCTTACTTCTCTCTGATTCATCTCTGGCTAGTTGGAGGAATGGTCATATACATACATCCCCAGGTAGACTATCACCATGAATATGGCAAAGCACATGCAGTCAGGAAAGGAAAACATAATTCATCTCTCAGAATTTTTTTTAAAAAGCATGCACAACCTCTGATGCTGTTGCTGTACACCCTTGCAGACCATAGGAAAGTCATGGAACCATAGCTCCCCTGCAGAGCTTATCGTCCTGGGACTTCCCAGCTCTTGAGAAATACAACTTCCACTCTTCTTTCTCTTCTTAGTTCTTTATCTCATTATTATAATAGGCAACATTGTCATCATCATGGCTTTACATCTGGAATGTCATCTCCAATACTGGGGTTGTTCTTCCTGGATATAACGTATATCTCAGTCACAGTCCCCAAGTTACTCTCCATGCTGGTAAGTGGGAATCAGACTATCTGTTTTGCCAGCTGTGTCTTGCAGTCTTATTTATTCTTTATCCTTGGGATAGCTGAGTGTTTCCTACTTGCAGTGATGGCCTGTGACAGATGCATAGCCATATGCTACACCCTTACAAGTAGTACTGTCACAAGTAAAAGAACAAGCACCAAGATCACCCTCCTTTTCTGGATTGGAGGCTGTCTGTCACCTTTGATGCCTGCCATTTTACTGACTGGTTTACCTTTTTGTGGCTCCAGTGTAGTTAACCACTTCTGTGATATTCTACCACTGCTTCAGTTGGCATGTGTGGGCACAAAATTGATGCAAAAGTTGATAGTGATACTTTATTCTCTGGTGATTTTGGGCACCTTCCTCTCTACTGATATGTCTTACATCTATACTGTCATCACCATCCTGAAGACCCCTTCTACTGAAGCCTTCTCCACTTGTGTTTCCCATCTCATGGCTCTTTCATTGTGTTGTGGGGCAGGGTTTGTCATGTATTTGAGTCCAAGAGCAAGGACTTCCTTGAATATGAACAAAATTGTACTAGTGGTATACAGTGTGGCCACTCCCATGTTGGATCCAATGATCAACATGAAGAAAGAAATCCAGACATGAAGAAGGCTTTGAGGACAATGCTCATAAAAAGAAAGTTGGGAAAGAGGGGCGTTGTGTAGCTAATTAGAGAAGAAAAGAAGAAACACTTCCTTAAATAAAGGGTAGATACCCTCTGTTTCTTATTCATTTGCTAGCAGGATTTTCTGGAACAATGCTTTAATCTCCAGAAAACTAGACAAAATGGCATGAAAGTGCCCAAAAGAAAAGAAACACCCTATTCTCCATGCTTGAGAACAAGTTGTTATCACTCACTGTGTTATACTGAACTGAAGTCTTGGTCATTTTCAGATGCTTTCCCTTTTTTTTTTTTTTTTTTTAGCATTGCTCTCCTTTAGCTGCTTGAAGAGCCTCAGTCACCCTGCAACACAGAATGGATTGGTCCTGAGATTTTAATCTCCATGCTTAGGATTCATCCCTTCTTAATTTAGGCATTCATGGAAAAGACACATAGGTGTTATTTTGCTTGTTTGAACGGATCTGTCTAGTGTGCTCAGAAATGCCCCTGCCTATCTGACATGTCTGCCTGAGGGTGAGAGGAATGATAGAGGACCTATAGGAAACTTGAACAGCTTTGAAACTGTGTAGCACAGATGAGAGCCAAGGACAAGATTCTCAGTTAAAAACAGGTGGAGGTGGGGTTATGACCATGTTTCTTATCTGTTTCTTAATAATACTTACTATCAGCAAGCCTTTCTTAAGCTAAATTAGAAAGGCAGAAGTACACTGCAGTCCTTCATAAATGTAACTTTTATCCTACTACAGTGAATATGCACCAACTCAAATAAAATCTCAGCCAAATAGACATCATATTCAAACCATTGTAGCTGTACTGCAGTAAAGAATTGTATTGGGCATAAATGGAAGGTTTTGGGGGAGGAGGAGAGGAGGAGGACTAGCAGGGTGACCTCTGAGGAAGGAGATCATGAAGTGCCCTGTGCTGATGATGGCTGATTCCAGTCAGCTCACCTCCTTTGAACAATAGGAGTTTGTGGCACTTCTGTGACAATGTATTTAGGAAATAGAAGTAAACACCGAGAAAAAGGAACAAGGTCAGAGCAGTAGGAGGTGCTCCATGGAAAAGCAGGTACACCCCAAAGGGACTGTGGACCATAGAGGACCCATTCTGAAGCAAAGGAAACAAGCAAGAAGGAAGAAGCAACAGAAGGAAAGTTTAAGGAATCAGGAGTGGCCAAAAGAAACGGCTGTCCGCTGAGCGCAACCTCCCATGCCACTGCCACCACATCAAAGAAAATAACTGTAACCTGCAATGATAATGAGGGGAGTGGAGACTGGAAAGTGGGAGGAGAGGTGTCTGACATCACATGCATCCGCACAAGCTAGGTGCTTGCTCCTGCCCTCTCAGCTACTCAGCCACCAGTGACTTCACATGCACCTGCACAAGCCAGAGCCCTCCTAATGGCCTATCAGCTGCTCAGAAAGAAGTGACCAACAGTCACCTTAGGCAGGACCATGAGGACAAATGGTCACCTCATAGGACTGCATGGACAAACATCCCCCTACCCCTTCTCTCACTGGCCACCTCATGGCTGCGTTTTGCCATCCCACCAGCCAAACACTCCTCTCTGACCTCAGCACTGCTGGCTCTGTCAGGAGGGATGTGGACATTGTGGTGGCATGTCTGGACATCCCCTGGGTGATGCTGAGGTGAGCTGCTGGGGAAGTGGGACTGTTGGTGCCATTTCTGGGCCCACCAGGCCACCACAGCATCCCTACTTCTCCATGGGACAGCTCCATGGAAGGGAAGGAGTTTGGTGTCCTTGTCTCCCCATGTCTGACTCAGTGTCATGGGGTGCTGGAGCTCAGCCCGCAGCAGCCCCATATGGGCCTTCCCTATGCTCAAACCACAGCTGAGGACATCTGAGATGAAGACATGGAGCCTGGACACTTGGTCCCAGTTGTGCTTGGAAGAGTCACATGGCACCCTGCCAAACTGGAGCAGGGACATCTTGGCCCTGGTTGTGTTTGGATGTTATTGGGGTGCCCCACCTCAAACTTCCCCTTGGCTGTGGTTTTGGTTCTGCCTTTGCCCCCAGTATGGGCACCCCCAGAAAAGGGGAAGTGAAACTGCAGGGTGAGGGGAGGCACCAGCTGGGGAGGAGCAGTGAGTAAGGGACATTGTGAGGGTCAGGCCAGCTCGGGTCACCCCATTGTCCCTCCAGTGCTGGACACTGGTGACAATGGGGACAGAGCAGGGGGATGGGCCCCACCATTCCTGTTCCCACACGTGGGGGGCACTTGAGGAGGGGGACAGGGTTCCCGAGCAAAGATGATGGGAAGGAAATGGGAGTAGCAGGCTGCAGCCCAGACCCAGGCCCTCTCTGGAGAGGTGTTTGCGAGTGAGTTGGAGCTCCCCAGCACTGTGGGGTCCAGGGAAGCAGAGAGGCACCTCTCAGGCCCCATGGCATGGATGGAGCTCCATGGAAGTGAGGAGGCTGTTCATCCACTGCAGCCCCCTGGAACAGGCCTCAGGGTGGGGGAACTATGATGCCATCCCTGTCCCAGCTTGGGGATCCTGCCTGGACAAGTGCCACCACTCCAAGTGTCTGATGACTGTCGGTGGGAAACTGTCCCTTCCAGGCCCTGCAACCTGTCTCTCCCCTTGGGGACCATCACACTACAGCTGCTCCAACTCATCCACTTCTCACACCCCAAGAGGAGCTCCTGAAGGAGACCCTTCCTCCAGCCCTGCCTGCACCCATCCCTGACCCCACAGCTGTGGGCCAGGTGGGAACTGCTCATCACCTCCTCTCTGGGGAGCCCCTTCCCCAGGGCCAGCAGTGTTGAGGGGTCAGAGGGTATCACCAGCTCTCCTCATTCTCGCCCCCCAGAGCCATCCATGGCCACAGTCTTCACCCACATGCCTGGCCCAGCTCAGCGCCTGCTGGTTTGCCACATTACCAGCTTCTACCCTCAGCCCATCAGCATGGCCTGGCTGCAGAGCAGCCAGGAGGTGATAAAGAGACATGGGGCCAGTGCACAGCCTGGGGACGTAGGGAGCCCAAGCATGTGGCTAGGCTGTGGGAATGGGGTTCACCTCCCCTGCAGGAAAGACAGCCAAGTTGGGGCAAACCCTCCAGGTTAAGCAGGCAGCACAGAGCATATGGAGATGTCTGGGCTACACAGGGCCAGATATGCCAGGGACAAGTGGGAGCAAGGGACATTCCCATCAGGGACAGTGGATGCAGCCTATGGCCAGGTGGCACATCCACCTGTAGTGGGGGTAGAAAAGAGGGGTTAGGTCACCCACACTGCCCTGATTGTCAAGGTGCTGCTGCAGCCATGAAGGACCCCTCCTACAGCCAGTGGGATGGCCTTGCTCCCACCCAAATTTCCCCAGCACTCACAAATCTGTATCAGGAATAGTGTGGCTAAGCTGTACTCAAGGTGCCCCAGACCAGCCCACCTCAAGCAGGAACCTCAGGGCCCTCCCCAAAACCTCAGTGCCATCCGCATTGGCTGCCAGGACCACTAGCACCAGCAGAGCTGCCCAGGCAGAGCCACCCTGAAAAGCGTGTGGCTACATCTCTCACAGCCCCTTCCTTCTGCTGCTGAACCCACTACTGCACGCTCGGGGCTTCACTGCTGGCACCATGCAGCCCCCTTGCCGCTGCCTGCTCCTCCTCCTCCTCCTCTGCCTCTTCCTTCTCTCTGGGACATGGGGAGACCTGGAGGGTAAGTGGGAGCCTTGGCTCATCCACATCTGCTCCCATGCCCCCATAGGACCGCACGGGAAAGGGGCTTCCTGCTCCCCACCTGCCTTGGGCACTTGCCTCCTCACCCCTCCTTGTCCCCTGGCTCCACACTTCCCTGATGGGGATGCAGTCACCATTACCTTATGGGGAGCCCACAGATCCCTGAAATCCCGAAGATCCATCCCTCAGCCCCTCTACTTTCCCCAGCCCTCTCCTCCCACTCCTATCTCCCCCTGTTGTCCCCTGTCTCGTATAGGGACCTTCACTATCCGGCTGCTCCAGACCTCCACCTTCCAAAACACTTCTTTCGTGGACACAGAAGGGCTGGGCCTGCTGGAAGACATCGAGCTCGGTTCTCTTGATAAGCACACCTGGGCCATCCGCTTCCACCAGCCCTGGGTGCGCCCAGCCCTGCCACGCAGTGACTGGGACACCATTGAGAACATGATCAAGATCTATTTGCAGAAGTTCAACCACCTGATCAATGCAGGTGCCATGCAGAGGGATGTGCCCTGTGAGTATCTGGTCTTCTCTGCATCCTCTCTCCAAACAGCATCTGGGAAGTAGGGAAGGACCCAGCAGGGCTAGCACTGCACAGGAGATTCTGACCGTGTCTGCAGGAAGGCAGTCCCAGCCCCTCATGCAACCTCTTTCTCCTCTCTGACCCTCCAGACCCCTTCGTGGCTCAATGCATGGCAGGCTGCAAGCTCTACCCCAACAGGACTTCCCAGGCCTTCATCTCTGTGGGCTACAATGGCCAGGACTTCCTCAGCTTCAACGCAGACAATGCCACCTGGCTCCTCTCACAGGACACCAACCTGTCACGGTACGTCCAGGCTGTTCTCCACAACTATACTGCCTTCAGTGAGATAGTGGAAATCCTCTTCAATGATACCTGCGTTGATGACATGGAGGTGTTTCTGCACTATGGGAAGGCAGCTCTGGAGAGACAAGGTG
>VZTL01014167.1:15730-26226 GCA_013400535.1 Scopus umbretta
AAAAAAGTACTCTAGCTGGCCATCTTGAATCTTAAATAAAGATGGTATTGTTTTGAAGTGTTAACAGAATTTTCTTTTCCTATTTGCACAGATTATGATAAACCTTAAATCAGATCATTCAGAATTAGATACCTGAAACCAGGCAGACTTTCAGACCCAAGTTTCTTAGATAATTGCAATGTATCTTTCATTTATCTAATGTATTTTCATAAACTCCTATGTTTTCCCTGTCTTGTAAGAGTATAAAAGGAAATGTAATATGGTTGGTTTGTGTGTGCAGGTTTGCTTGGACAAAAATGAGGCCTGCAGTTTGCTATTAGAATTTAGGGCCAATTCAAGAAATCCAGCTACCCTTTGGTTTCAGTGGGTCTAAGCTTGACTATGAACCTTGAAGTCTGCCCAGTAAACAACCCATCTCTATTTTGGTGCCCATCCATTTTTATTTTTAACTTGAGCAACAAATCATGCATTTTAAGTGATTCTTCCAGAGCTATCTGAGACTTATGGCTTTCCTTGTTCATACCAGCTGCTCGCAGATTTTAAGGTGTCTGTGTCTCTGTGTGTTTGAAGAAGCTATCATGGATATTGGTGACAGCTGGGCTTTGACATGTTCTTGGCAGCCAGCACAAAGTGCATGGGGAGGGAGTCGTCATGAACATTTACAGACCATACTTCACATCTTCTAATAATGAGCCCTTCCATTTGAGCTGGAGAAGTTAGAGGACTTCTTCATGTTCCACAAAAAGTGATCCAGTCATTAAAATCAAGGATCTGAACAATTTTTTTATGACGTTAGGTTTGATTGATCAATCAAATTTAGTTTCATCGTTTTGTGGCTACCAGTGGTGTCCAAACTAATGTGATTTCCCCCTCCAGAAGCTAACCATGGGTATCTCTGCTTTTTTTGCAACATTAGTTGCTTGAGTTAGAAAACACGTAGCTGTATGTTTTGAATATGGGACTTTTTCATCGTGAAGTTCAGTGATTTTTTTCTCCATTACAAGGTTAATGAGCAGTGCATTCCTCAGCAAGGTAATTAATTGAGTGCAGCACTTTATGTTTAGTCACATACAATCAAGTAAGTTTGTAAAAGGAAGAGATTTGCATTTGTAGATGCTGTATCTGCTTCAGGTGTAAACTGAACCACCAGAAGACTGTGAAGGCAAAGCTCCCCAAGCCCTGCGCAGTTATTCTGGACATGTGTCCAGCATGTGTGGAGAACATTACACTATATATGCATCATGATTATATAAAAACTGATTGCAAGTTCCCAAACCGGCATAAACCGAAAACTGCTGGGTTGTCAAGACAGTGACGTCAATTGTAACTCTTACAGCATTTTATGTGTGTGTCTATGCACGTATGTAGCATGGGATCTTACTGATATACCACAGTGTCAAAATACTGTATCTATTCTTTTGAGAGTGCTTCTTAGTATATGCTACAGAACTTCTCTGTATGAGCTGGTAACTGTTGGCTGTTTTGGTTGTGAGGCTGTAATCTAATGCTGGGTGTTAATTACACCCCTTCTCTCCCCATACACATGTGCACACACAAATGCACACAAGATCATTGAGGAAACAGGTGTTTATAATAATGCTATATAAAAACTACGTGTAAACTTAAGAATAAGAAAGAATTGGCATGAGAACATATTTTTATAAGAATATACTTGCATGAGCAATATGGAATATGGACTTACTGGCTTGAGTCTTGATCATACTTTTTGATTGTTAAACCTGCTTTTGCCATCTCAGTGTAGCCTGTGTTTCCAAGATGGTCAGGAGTTGGGTAGCAGCAGCAGGCGCGATGTGAGGGGCGTGCTGGAAGGCAGCTCTCAAGGCTCTGCAGCGTTACAGGGATGTCACCCACTGCTTCTGCCCAGCACCTTTGTCCTGCATTTGGAGCTGATTCAGTAAAATAAAATAAGTCAGTCACTGAAAGCCAACAACTGCAGAGGCTGCAGAGAACAAGAAAATACACTTCTGAAGGTGAATTTGTCCTCCGTTGGCGCAATTTAGCTTCCTTTTGTAGCATGGAAGTTCAATAAATTTTATTTCTCAAGGCTGTGTTTTAAAAGTGCATTCCAGGTTGTGTTTCTGCTCAAGAAAATTTTTAGCAAGAAAGCATCCCAACAGAAATTTTGGTCTTTTGCCAGTTACTGAAGAGCTTGTGGTGACTAACTGGGATTTATTGTAACTGAACAGGAAAAATACTGGAATACAGGACTATGCAGTCATATAAAAGCATTGTGGTTTTGTCATTTTACAGTCATATGACCTTGAATTAGAGCAATGTCTTTGACTTGAGTGTCTGCAAGACATAATATAGTATGAACTAATTGTTTTAAAGCACCTATTTTTATAGGTTTTTTTTTTCATCAGTGCATTACATAAAGTTACTAAGTGCTTCTATCCTGTTCTTCTTTTCTCTGTTTCAGGCTAGAGTCACAAAGCAGTGTGAGGATTTACACTTCTGAAGTAGGAGTGTGAATGGGATTGAAGGATTTACATGGAGGATTCTGAACTTCCTTCCTTCCTGCTCCAGGAAAGACAGGTGAGTGAATTATGGGGTAACCTGTAATTAATTCAGTCCTTACTTTAGCAGGTCTTTAGTCAAAACAGAAAGATACAATTCAGATGGCTGTATGTAAGAATAGAAGAAATTTCAGATACTACAGACACACCCCTTAATTACAAACACCAGCCTACACAGTTTTCTGTTCCTTCTCAGTAATAAGAGGGTTTTCATAAAGAGTGGTGTGAGGTTTCAATAACTTCTCTTCCCTATCCCCCCACCCCCCAATATATAGCTTTTATATTTGGAAGCTTTTCACCCAACATCAAAGAATTCTGTACTGACAAAATTAATTTAGCCTTTCATGAAACAGATCTAAATAAGGCTGCAACTGGAGAAGAGCTCAAGGTGGAGCTTTATTACCCCCCTGCATGTATTTGTTAGTGAAACAGACTGGTCAGCATCAGCACAAGATATGTCCGTACCACATCTGGGCTACTTGTGAAGCTGGTTACAGTGGAGGTGACAGGAGAGTTAGTTCCAGTGTCTGCAAACTCAGTTTGGGTTTCTCCCTGCCTCCCTTGCTCCTTCCCTGCCCTCAGAGAAGAAGAGAGAAGCTAGGGACCAAACACGGTAGGAGGATAGATGGGAGTTCACTTCAGGTTGTCTGTCTCTGACTGTAGATACATGGGGCCATCATTAGAAAAGGAGATATGATCTTATTGTGGAAATTAAATTCTGACTCTCTTATTTCTTCTGACTTTGTGAGTACCTTCAGATACTGGCCGTTGAATAAGTTACATGCTTCTTAGTACGATCTGTTCAAAGTAAGTAGAACCAATTCCTGTTGGAAAAGCATAAGGTGTTGGAGCTCTGGCTTTTGACAGGGGGTTCTCACTTCTGCATCTATACAAGCATATCAGGAGCATGTATGTGGTCCTGTGTAGCTACTGATGCTGAGTAGCGCATAACAGGATGAGCTTTTGATTGCAGGTATCACTGACCAGACAGCTCTTGCACCAAGCTGTGACACAATAAGAAATAAGTTAAGAACTAGCAAAAATGAGCTCTAACCCTGGCAGAGTAGCAGCAGTATCTTGGTATTAATTTCAACCTTCTTGTAGTTTAGGTTCACTTAGTCTATTTAAACCATGTGCAGTGCTGAACGTGGGGGCTGCACCATCCAGGGCAGCTTGGGGTGACCTCCTAAGTGAGTCTTCCTCTTATGCGCATGGGGGCAGGCAATGCCAAAAAAAAAAAAAGAGGTGGATCTGGACAGGACTCTGTCAGCTTCAGAGGGCCAGAACTGAGATGCCGCCATGCTGCCTATAACCCTGCAGCCCAAGGAAAGTGCCCAGGGTGATGTAGAAAGAAGAGATGATGACATTATTATGTCGAAGGTGTCAGGGAGAAAGTCTGAGGCTTTGCCTGAAGCAGAAATCTGCAGCAGGTGCAAGTGTACGTATGCTGGAGAGGAAGGGGTTGTACACGGTGAGGTGGAGCAGGCTGCAGCGAGGTACGGGACTGTCCCAGCACTTAGAGGGAGAGAAGGGCAGGCAGCAGAACGAAGTGGGTGTCAGTGGTGTGTCAAAGCATCTGGAGCTCAGTGGGTGAAGGAGGGAAACAAATGGGAGTAGTAATTTGTTGGCTTCTCCAGAACAAAGAGCAGGATGACAGGATTAAGTAGGGAGTGAAGTGGGTGGGAATACTTCTGTTGAACTGTGTACACCAAACTTTTTTTTTTTTTTTTTAATTCTCCAGAGATATTTCTTGGTGGGCTGTACTTGGGAGCAAGTCTGAAAGTCTCCCCTGCAGCTGGTGAGAGAGAAAAGGTGAAGACAATGTCAGGGAGCCAGAAATAAGACCTTTCTGAATAAGAGGAAAGAACAAAGGGGTGAGAAATGTGCAGGCAATAAAAAAAAAAAAAAGTGTTTTGTGGGGGAGTTTTGGAAGGCAATGGGAGAGCAGGGATCTGTGTCAAGAAAGACACAGTGGTAAGATTCAGTTTCCAGGTTTCTCATTTTTGTTCACCAGTATAATGTAAATGGCAGCTCTTATTGGAGGGAGGAAAATTCAACTTGCCTGAGCAAGGAAATGAAAAGGCATGATTTGCTTGCATGCACAAAGAATGCTTTCATGTAAGACGGGAAAGCAATAGAAACATTTTGATAGTACTTTCTGTATTTTCTATTTTTTGAAAAGGGAGACTGCTTAGGGTCACACTACTTGAGTAACAATGAGCCTACAAACCCATACCTCAGTGTTTTTGAGGTGCTTTCTAAAAACATGCTCTGTTTTTCCTATTTTTCATATACTGGCTTGTTTAGAAAAAATAATGTTTTTTTAAATTTATTTTTAAGTCTGTCATAAGCAAGTCCAGTTATATGCTGGCCTTCATATTCACTGCTGAGGGTAAGATTAACATGATTTTGTATGTTTTATGGATATGGGCTTTGCATGAGTAGCATTTGTCCTGTAGTAGGTAGGTGAGCTGTCACTTAGTGAGATGTGGCTCCTGCCTGAAACCAGAGCAGGTCTGAAGCTGCCCTAATAACTCACAAATTGTTACAGTCTTTCAAAACAGTGATCGGCTTGGGAAGGTATAGAGCACTCTGTGCTTGTATTGTTTTACCTTGTGCCTGCTTTTCCTTGGCTACAACTGTGCTTCCAAAGTGTTTGTGGTATATTGGTTTTATTAGGAGACTGGAGGTAGTAAACATATGCCAGAAAAGTATTTGTCACCCCGATCTGTCCTCATGCAGTCCCTATGTGGTGTCATATGGAGCTGGAAGTCTTTTATTTCGGCAGTTGCTTGAATATGTTGGTAACGTTGGCTTCCAGGCAAGGCATTATGTTTTCCTGGACATCCTATCTTTTTCCTCTTTCAACCATGGTCTAGGTCAGTCTGAGGGCTTTTTGAACTTGTCCTGATTTCCCAGACAACTGGTAGTGCTAAGGTGGAGATGCTGGTGACCGACCAGACTGTAGTATGGGCAGGCCTCAGATCTCCAGCACCATGGCACAGTGGAGGGTAGAGCTTGTCCAACTGTAGCGATCCTGACCTTTCAGGGAGCATCACGCTTACACTGTATGTGCTACCCAGTTGCTCTCCCCTCTGTATGGCAGGGCTAGTGCTTGTGAGGATGACACCAAAGCAATGTGGCTGCATGTTTGCAGCTTTCCACTGCTGAATGCAAGTATTGAAAACCTCCCTGTATGCCTAGGAGCTTTTCCATTCCTGGACACACTAGTTAAGGAGCTTAAGGAGTCCTCGATATGGATTGCCTGGCCTTGTTGCTCTGTGCCTGTTTCTAACCCTGTACATTCATTAATTTTATTTTTTTCTCAAAACCTCTCAAAATATAGGTAAAGCAACCATTCCATTGTATCTATAAAGATGCTGACCTAGCAACAAATGGACGAGTCTGATGAAGTGATAAATGTTTCAAGCCCCTGGCCTTTTATCTCTGGTCTTTCTTTTTTTTTTTTTTCAAATGTAAGTGATTGAAAAGCTTTCCAGATCTGATAACTGCAAAGATTTCAAGTGAAACTTTTGGCTCCTATCCCGGCATGAGATCATACAAAGTGATATTGGCTGAATTTGTACCAGAGTTTGAAAAGAAAATGAAAACATGTTACTGTTAGTCTCAGCTATTTTTTCAGCTCTGCTGGGCAAATGCTTTCTCACTGGTTAACTTCTGTGTACCATTGTAAAGGTTTCCAAATATATATGTGTGTATATGTATATTTTTTTCACTAATAATATATTTAATTTATATTCTTTTGATCGTTTTATCCTTGCTAGCAGGACTCATTGGCTTTTTTTTTTATAATAGGGATTTAAAAAACTAGTGTAGCTGAGAAAACTCACTTTGAGAGAAAGGATATCCTAAAGTCCTTTTTCTATTTCAAAATTGTCTTAAAACAAAATTGAGCTGAGGTATCACTTCTTTAATCTGTCTTTGTGTCTGGTTGCTATGATAAACGTCAGTGAAAGCAATGGTCTTATACATGTGTGCGTACCTAATAAAGGTAAAAGTGTGTCAACTGCATGTGTTTTGTGGGTTTCCTGTATAGAAGTAAAATAAGATAAATAATGCCTTAAGTTAGGCCTTTAGATTGCGGAACAGGGCTGAACTTCAAGGTTGCAAAACCAAGCAATCAGAGGCTAGAAAGTTCTACAATTAAAGCTACTTCATCCTCTTGGTAAATACTCGTTTTGATTGCCCTTAATTAGAGGTTTGGGTACTTTTTTTTTTTTTTCTTCCCCTACAAGGCCTGCATGTTGTTCAGTGCACAGCATGGCTAATACTTAATGTGTGGGTAGGTTGTTGATGTTTTGTTTCTCACCATTTTTTGTATGGCCTTATTTACCGTGTGGTTGGCAGATGGTGCACTGAATACAGAACTACTCATTTCTTCATGGAGTTTTTCACGGTGTTGGCACCATTTTTGTGTGTGGAGATGGTTATAACACAGTTGCCTTGCTGGAAGTCTTTACTGGAGGAACCAGCAGGTTTTACCTACTCTGTCCCCCACTCTTTTTTCTGTAGCAGCAGACAACAATGGGTCAAAGCTCACACTGGGGCACGAGGTATCTCCAAAACTGAAGGAATTTGGTGGAGATACTGTAAACAGCTACAGCTTCCCTCCACCCCACTAGTGTTTGCATCTTCCTGTTGTTGATTGTACGTAGGAACGTAGACTTGCCATACTGGAAATCCTCTTCTGTGATTGAAGAAACATGCAGTAGATGTTTTGTCCAGCAAGCCTAAAGTACTCACTCAGTAACCTGCTCTCCAGCATTCAGTGCATATTTAAGACCCGATGGAAATGAGCAAAGCTTCAAAACCTACAATAAGCTACAGGAAGAGAACACCCTTCATCTGGTTTCTGTCTTTGAGACTGTAAGCTCTTCAGGCTGGAGACTGTGCCTTCCCATATGTCGATAAAGTATTTCAAGCACTACGTTAGTATAAACACCAGTGGATGAGGTCATCATATATCAAATAACATAATTAAATCAGTGCTTTATTCACTGTCTGTGTCTCATTATGGCTGCCTCCTAGGTCACACTGCAGCCTTGAAGATCATGTAAGAACTCGAATGTTATAACAGCCCTCACAGAAATGTTTGCTTTGAAGTTGGTGCTATTCATTTAGAAACTAATCTTCAGAAAAATGTACTTTTGTAAAATGTGGTCCTATTTTGAAAAAGCCATGTAAAAGGGAAACACTTATTATTATTGATTTTTATCATAAATTGCTGTGCATGAATGTCAGCCCACAGCCACTGATCACATGTTTGTGATGGGATTTCTTGATTGATTACAGGTCTGAAAGCAATCAAGTGGATGATGTCTTAGAAAGGACCCTGTTTCTCAGAGGGGAACACGAGCTTGAAGTGGTGCCTGCCAAGTAACCAGACTCTGGGCATTGGTGTGAAACTGGCAGTTTCAGAATTTAAGTGACGCTTACTTTTGCCTGCTACTTTAAAGTGCACTCACTTTCAAAATAATATAGGAAAATGTTTAAAGTAATATCCTCCTTCCTCCTTTTCACAGTTCTGGCACCCACACTTTGAATCTCATATTATATTAGCACCTATGTGTGTTTTATAGTGATAGATCCTTATGTGTGTTTTACAAGGAAGTAGGCTACCAATTTTGTCTGAGCAATAAGGTACTTTGAAGTCTGAAGTCATAATCATAGATATGCACGTAAGCCTCGTGCCTCACCAAGTATGATGCCTTGGGCATGTGTTATTGCTTACCTATGCCATAATTACTGTACACATGTAGCTACAGGAATATGCCCATATGGTTTTCCTACTGTAAACTTTCAGGTGACTTGCTAATCTAGGCCAGTACTCGGAAAGAAGGGCTGGTCTGAGATCTTAATAATTACAAAGCTGGCAAACAAACTTCAGCATTAAGGCTCTCCCAGATCCACCTGAAATCAGGTTACATTCATATTCTGCCCTGTTTTTTGAATAGCAGCCTGACAGCATGCAAAGTTGTGATGTTGTTCCTTGACCTGCTCTCTCCTGGTCTTGCTCGCAAGGGAAAAAGAGGGAAAGGTGTTTAGGGTTTACATTCTCTTGGCTTTGTCATTCATGAAGATTTTTATCTTTTTTTTTTTTTTTTTTTCCTGGGGGTTTCCTGAGTTAATTCATATTAACTGATGAATTTACTGGAGTAATACATGTTCTTCCTCCCTAATATTTATCTATTTGTCTCTAGTACTTTTCTTCAGTACCAGTAACAAAAGCACAGAATGGTGAATCGATGTCATGTGTTACGGGCTGCTATTTGCTAAATTTGAGCCTGAAAGCAGGAAAGTGGAGAGAGAGAGAGTAAAGGCGGCTCTTTGGTGTTCTGCAGGACAGGTGGGCTCCAGAAGATCAAACATAAAAGCAAAGTTGTGCAGCTTACCCAAATAGCCACATTGAGGGTCAAGGGCATCTGTCAGCTGGGACTGCCTCTGGGACTGGTCTGTTCTCCAAAGCACTTCCATGAACCTGCTGCTGCAAAGATGGGAGGTAGGGGATGATGATGAGGAAGGATTTGCTGGGTCCAGCTGGAGGTTGGAGTCAGTAGTTCCTGCTAGGTAGCTCCCCTGCTGGGAAGAGCAGGCCTCCCATCTGGTACAAAAGCTGTGGGAGGGCAGGGAAGGCTACTTGCCCTCAGGCTAGATCTGGAAATCACCTGGCTCCTGCTCAGCTAGTGAAAAAACAGCAAGGAGAAAAGTCTGTTATCTTGCCTGAAGGTGGGTGCCTTCATGTGGTTCTGGGGTGCTAGAGAGGAGTCAGTTCTCCTGTGCTTAGTCTGCTTTCATGAACGCTGCTGTTCCTAGCCTTTTCTTGTTTTCCTCTTCAATAACAGCATCTAAGCAGGGGTTAACAAAAGACTATTGTCGGACAACAGAAGTATAGGATGCTCAATACTAAAATTTCCAGTGTCTTCAAAAAAATACTTTAATTTTATTATGTTGTCTTAGTGACTTGATTGTTGACTGGTTAGGCACTTGGTAAACCTCCTAGTAAAAAGAATAGACACTTTTGTTGGTTTTACATGCTTTTTTTTTAATGTCTTTCTTTACATTCCGTTATTTTGCTGTGATTCTTTTTTGAGATAGCCAGAGTAAAAACAAAAGTGGTAAACCTTAATTTAGAGGTGTTAGCAACAGCTGGCTTGCTTTGATAAGGGTCAGCCAGGCTTCACTGGTTCTTTATTATAATCCACTACCTACTGTGGTTTATCCCCTCCGAATATTACTGTTCTGTTATACTTGCTATCATCTCTGTGCAGATGATAGCTTAATACTTGCAAGTGACCTAAATATAACGAACAGCAAGCCAGAAAAACTCTAAAAAAATACCTCTATGAGAAGACAAGGGCAATACTGGCAAACTTGGTTTTCTTAGGACAAGTGTGAACAAGTGTTGGATGTAAAGAAAAAATGTCTTCTCCCCACCCCCCCCGCCTTGCTACAGGGGCACAATTCTCATTTCTATTTGCAGCCATCTAGGCAAGCTTAAGTGTGTTGAGTGGCCAGGCCTATTTGCTTGTGTGAAGCATACTGTGCCTACAATACAAAGTGATATACAGCTTTCAACTGGGAGCCAGCTCAGAACACAGGCAGAGCAAGCTCAGGTCTGTCTGTACCTGCCTGCATACAGAGATCCTTAGAAGAAAGCAGAGACACCCATTTTCTCCTTATTACTGCATTACACCAGAGGCAAATGCTCTAATTAAAATTTGCAGTTAGCAGTGGTTTGTTATAACTGCTGTAAATTTCAGTCATGTTAAGACTTCCTGGTGGTGGGAGGAGAGGCAGAGAGAAGCCAGTTAGCCTGAACAAGGGATTTTGTGTAGTTGGCTATAGCAACCCAGCCCCGTCTTCCATACATTTTGTTAAGGTATCACCTATAGCACTTTGTACCAGAAAAAATTACTGAATAACTTAAAAAAAAAAAAA
>VZTL01014169.1:6733-32168 GCA_013400535.1 Scopus umbretta
ACGGAGAGCGGGTTAGCGGGAGGGAAAGCGGCAATTAACCGTAGGGTATTTCAGCAAAGATGGCCCCTCCGGCAACCCAGTGGCGTGGCGGCCGCGGCCCCGGGCTGCCCCGCACCGCGGGTGGCCTGGCGGGCCCGTCGTGTGGGGCCCCGGCTGAGCTCGGCGCGGCGGTGGGGCTGGGAGCCCCCGGCTCCTCCAGCCTCGCCTTGCCAGGTACTCCCGGTATTCCCGGGCAGGGGAGCTTTGGGGTCCCGTTTACCCGTTTCCAGCACTTAGCGACAAAACTGCCGAGGCTAATGGACGTTCAGGATCGGCATATGAATGGCCGTATGGTGTCATAAATCGTGCATTACGCGATGCCTACAGACTGGATGCTCCGGCAAAGGGGAGCCCATAAGCAGCTGAAGACGTTTGCACCGAATGAAACTGAAAAGTTACAGTCAGGCGGTGGGAGCCGAGCCCCAGTTGATATTCTCCTGCTGTCTAATAAACGTCTTGCACTTGCCAAAGGCATTTTGGCTTGTTTTCTCCATCGCTGCTGAAAAGCTATTTTCAGAGCTATCGGATCCATAAACACCAACAGTGAACAGGTATAATTGCCGCACGTTTAAAATAGCTTGTACACATGGGAGGGAACGATATCCCTCATGTCAGATATGCCTTGAAAAACGGCCAAATCGCAAGCCTCATATGCAAAAATATTCTCAAATTTGAGTGGATTATAACAAGGACAGTAGCTTGCTGAAACCTGTTGTTCTCTGCATTGTAGTAATTACCTCTGCATGTCAGGTGCTGCTGTAAATCTGTCTTCTGTTTGGTGAATTGATACTTCAGAGCCAAACTAATTTTAGAATATTTCCGGCAACTGCATTGACTGATCATATTGCAATCTTGTGAATATGTAAAAGCCACGAGAGTTAAAAATGTGATTGTCACAGTTAGTCCTAATCTTTCACAGCCAAAAGCTATTAAAGCGACAGAAAATTGCATAGCTTCTCCTGAAAGAATATCTCCAAGTATTTTTTTTTTTCAATATATCCTTTATATATTTTCAATTTAACATTCATTTATTTAGGAATGCCAGGTGGGTTTGAGGGGTAAAAAACATCACAGTTCTTTTTGAAAAGATAGCCCCCAGTTGCACCCGATGATGCCATTGCTGGATTTTGGTGGTGTGGGGTTTTTTTTGGTTTTTTTTTTTGGTTTGTGTGTACTGCATCATCAGTGAGTCACAAGCCTCGAGAGAATGTATCTCAATGCAAGTATCAAAAAAGGAGTTTTAGGTTCATGATTAGTAGTTTTTCACTAGTAATTCAGAGGCATTTGGAGTTTCTAAGAAACTACAATCCAGATAATCCAAGTGCAATATGATCTCAATTCTAAAAATGCCTATTGTGACTTAGGGAAATAACAGCTAATTCAACAAGATGTACGATCAGATTCATGTCGTAACAAACAGCAATTAAGGCTATCCAAGAAAAGATTCAAAAGCATTTAGATAGTCTTTTTCTCAAATTTCTGCTAATTGTATATTTTTTTCAGTTGTTGCAAACAGCACATAAGAGTATCTGAGAGTAATACCTACTCTGTTTCATGTTGAAATGTTAAAGTTACCAGATGTCCTTGATTCATCTTGGCAGTCCCCGTGTGCTTTTCATCATTTGTCTAATTGCAAAGGACACTAATTAAAATGAAAGAGAGTAGAACTCTGTACTCGGGATACTTTGTCAAGTTTTGGCACTGCGGTCAAGTTAGTATTGTTTGCTTCAATATTAGATAAAGAGCTTATGGCTCTAAGCCATGCTGACATTTGTTTCTGGGAGGGAAAGGTGAAAAACCATTCTTATTAACCTGCAGTGTGGAACATATGGTAGCTGTGGGTGGCATGGCTAAGTTAGGCAGCCAGGAACCCGCTATCGCTTCACTGTATGGAGGCAGCGGGGTGGGCAATTACCACAGAAGGTACCACACTGTTGCTTACTGCTGTCCAGAAAAGGAAGCTCGAAATACAATGTATTGTCAAATAAAGCAGTAATCTATGAGAGGCCTGTTTGGTACTATTATGAAATGTTTTTAGTGTTCAGTAACTCCGGAAGCTAAATTTAGAATGCCTCGGTGCGCTCTGGATTGCCGGGTAGCAGCAGTATGAATGGTTCCTATGTGATGAGGTTGGGTGGAAGGAATAAACTCACAATTCGTAACATTTGCAGTCTAAAATCATCGGTTTACAACATATTGTCAAACAGAGCATAAGACTTGCACCTGACTTGAGAAGGAACCACGGGTGTTTGTATCCTTTCTGGCTTCATCGCGTTGCATTTTTATTTTTTTAAAGATGGTTTTACAGTGTTGTGTTGGAAGAAATCTGTTTTATTTTAGCCTTAAAATGATGTCTTCCTCTTTCTCATTTTGCTGGTGAGAAATAAGCAGGATTTGAGCAGGCCTTGGGGAAGTGACCTGAATTGTATGGAGTGCAAAAGAAGTGCTTTTTAATTTTCTGTAACCTTTGGAAGTGATTCCTGTAGACTAACAAGTAGAAGACATGTAGGGACATTAAGACTGACTTGACAATATTTAATCTACCTATGATATATGCTCCGATACCATACAAAAGACTATAATGGGAAAACCCTGTGATAAATAAATTGCCTTTCTACAGTGATCTCTTTAGAAAGTAAGGGTTGTGCAATAAACCAGAAGTAATTTTAGAAGTTATATTCTGCTTTCCTGGCCAGATGAAACCACCAGAAGAGCGAGTATTTCCAAGCCTTTGACTGTTCTCGTTTTGAAGGAACTTCTGCTGTTAAATGTCCTGTAGCGTTGTATATGGGATAAAACATGACATGATGCTTGCAATATACTGTTGAAAGAGATTAAATTTTTTTTTTATGTATTCACATGATCAATATCAGTCACCTTGTGAATGTGAATATATGTGTCTGTTCTTTTTATAGCTCTTCAAACTCAATGAGATAATTATTGTCCAATTCACTAAAATAATGTCAATTGCTTAAGAGGAAGAACAGCAAGAATTTGAAAGGAATACAGTGAGACGGCTCTTGTCGACAAGCTGCATCAAGCTCCAGTTAATTTTCTTAGGTTCAGTCTTTGTTCAACTGCAGGTTTAAAAAGTACGGTAACTTCTGTTACCACAGTTTTACTGGCTCCTTTACCATAGTAAATACTGTATTCGGATGTTCTTAAATGCCAAAGTCCTCATCTCTATTTCTCTCTCTCTTGCCTTTTTTTTTTTTTTTTTTTCCTTTCTAAAAAGAAAGGGGTTTGAGGTCAAGTCAGCTTTTTCCAGTTTAATAGTCAAAGATTTTTCAGAAGTATCTATATCCATTGCAAAACACAGGATTTCAGGCCTGAATCCCTCTTCCAGCTGTCATGGAAATTTCCAATCCCATTCACTCCAAAGGAAAATTCCATTTTCAGCCTTCCATTCAGACCCCTGCTTAGGAAAGGGGGTTCTTTTGCTATTCAGCAATAGTGAGAAACAGGATATTAGTCCATGCCTATTTAGTTAGATTTGGAAATCTGCTGGAGCGAAGGATGAGGAAGAAAGAACTAATGAAAAGCTGAGCCCTTCAGAATGACCGGACAGGTTTGGAACACTGTCAAAGCGGATACAGCACAACAGACCTTGTTTCCCTTTAACAAAGGCAAAATTTGTTACGTCATAAAAGCTTTGACTGCCCGACTGAAGTGTGCCTGTAGATTAGCGCCCATGGGATCGCCTCAGCAAAACACAGCTGACCACATCACGCTTAGTAATGTGGTCTGGACCTTGTCAAATCATGAGGTCATCCTGCAGGCAGAGCACACCAGAGCCCAGTATCTTCTTGTTAAGGTCCATCCACTTCAGCAATCAGCCGCTCTTCATTATCCTAATTTCCTTTTACTGCTAAACGGAGATGAGGGGCGCAGACCTCCTGGATATCAGCAAACAACAGAGCTTGCTGGCAGTGTTACTGTGCCAGGCCCTTCCCCTGTACTTTCCGTTTTTGCAACACATGTCATCTCAGGCTGAAGTCCCACAGTACCATACTGGGTGAATATAGCGCTACTGGAATTCCTAAGCCTGAAGCTCACTTTTGCTCGGAGGAGGCAATACAAAACGGTGTACCGCTTAAATCCCATTTATACTCTGCTCGAGGGACCTAACGGGGTCTGCGTATTCTGCCCTTTTGGGGTGGGGGGTGAAGTTTGTCCTAAAATGAGAACAAAGTTTAAGCCAGGCTCGTTAAGGCAGGTGCCTAGTGGGATTTAAAAAATTACATTGGTTCTTCTACAGGCTTACTTTAAATGACTTGTTCATCATCTTACTGTAGATTAGATTCCTGATTCTGCGAAATCCTGCTCCAGTCACAAGACCTTGAATTTTACAGTCACCTACTTAGAAATGTCTCTTAAAAAAACCCACCCAAGAAAACAAACAAAAAAACAAAAAACAACACCAAACTTTTAAAAAATCATCCACTTACATGAATACCAGAAACCAGCCCCTGTTGTGTCCAGACTCTGGCCGTTATTATTATGATATACATGCTGTAAGAGTAGAGATAAAACAGAATGGTAGGATTCACAGACTTCAAAGTAGTATGCAGCTGATGCTAACTTCTTTGAACAGTCTCAAATTCTATGACTTAGCCACAGAAATTTGTGTTAATTATCCAAAATAATGAATGAATAGATGACTTTTAAAGAGATACATTTATGTAATGTTTTCTGTAACATGTACAGTCAAACGTATAGTAAGCTCATATAGTAAAAAAAGGCATTACAAATTACGTTCCAATCTCATATTGACATGCTATACTTGATAGGCATAGTTTTCATGCTAAGGAGACAACTTGTGCTGTAGTCCAAAATGTTTTATTTTAGCAACATATACAATACGAAAAGAATCACTAAGTAAGTGTGGTTGTAACTGTGTTGCTAAAATTGCAGCGGTTCACACTAAATAGAGTATTAGAAGTATACATGTCATAAATTTAAAACTCAAAAAATGCAATGCGTGATACCAAACTGAGGCTTTGAGAAAAGCACGCAGATGCAATGAGAACCATTTATTGGGGTCTGTAGTGTTTCCTTTTTACTTTCCTTCATACGTTGCTAGATGTTTTATATTTGAAACATTCCCCCCTTCTCATTGTTTGAAACAAAAATGTCTTTTTTTTTTTTAATATCCTGGTGCTTCTCTGGCCCCATTTAAATCAATGGCAAGAAATTCTTGTAAGAAAAGGAACAGTATTAGCTATAATTCTTGAAGAATGACTTAGTAAAATACATACTTTTCTATGCATCCTTTCAGCATATAAGCTAACATTTTTACTGCTTGCGTAGTGATTGAACTATTGCTTTTGATACCATTTATTGTTTCTATAGATATAGTTAAAACTGTATAGAGCTTAGACTCTCTAATAAATAGTGCATATTGTATGAATATTTCTTGCTTGTAGGAAGCAAGACAGCGGCTTACAGTTTAACAGCGGGTGCATTTGTGGGTGAAATTCAGTACTGGGAAGGGGGCCAGTTCCCGGTGATTTCATTCTTCAGTGCAGAAATCTTGCACTCGCCAAGGGAAGCCAACTCTCCTGACCCTCATCATCCAAAATGACTCTATGGCTAGAAGCCACAAGGCGTTGAGTACGCAGCCTGGGGAGCCAGGGAGAGGGGAAGCCCGGAGCGGGTAGCAGCTGGCACCGGTTCCCCGAGTCGAGGGGAGGGCTGCTGCGGCGGAGGGCTGGGCAGGCCGCTCGACGGCCCTAAGGCACCGCCAGCTCCGCAGCCGGTGCCTCGCATTCCCCCGCAGCCAGGCTCCTGTGCGCGTGCTCTTAGCAGGGCCGCTGTGCTCGAACCGGTTTGGGAATCACAGGTTGACTTCCCCGGTTCTCATCCTGTAAAAAGAGGTATTGTTTTCCTTATGTACTCTGTTGTAACATTTGTGTTACTGCAATGTAAGCGCTCTATTTATTTTAATTTCCTTCAAGGTGCTCTGTCTTAGGACAAGAAAGCATCAAACCATACTTCAAAACTTAATCAAATACATTTCATCTAGAATTAGCATGTGTTAAAACAGTATAATGCAGCTTAATGTGCCTTTCTAAATAACTGTGATCCCAAGCATGGTAAAGACAATCTCTTCTGAGAAGCTGGAACACAATGACTTGTCCTTCCAACTCACGGATCTTCTTTTGTTCAGAAAAAGGGTGGAGTTAAAAAGGCAGGCAGTAAGGATTTCACCTTTGCTGTTAATCCTTGAAATATCTTAGAATAAATCTGATTCTAAGTTTAGTCCCCCCAAAATAACTAAAGGAATGGTAACTGACATTCAACAAGAAAATAGATGTACTTTTCTCAGCACTGTATTCAACATTCAGGTTGGCAGCTGAATCTCCTTCCACGTTCGTCAACCAGTTTGTAATTGGCTTCAGTACGAGACTGCTTGACTGCCCAACTTGAACCTTGGCTACACCTTCCTACCTTCAGTTAAGCTATTTCTTCTCCGTATTTTCTTAAATTTATTCCGGTTGGAAGCTAGTTGGTTTATCAGCGTTTCATAAGGGAAAAGGTGCAGAACACATAAAATCAGGAAGAAATAAACTGTTACTTTCCCTGTCCAAACTAAAGAGTTTCAAAGCAGGATTCTGGGCTTGAGAAGAAGTGTACCGTGACCACAGTGTTTTCCTGTTGCCAAGCCCTGTGGTAGATGCTGTATTCTTGTTGTGGTGACCAAGTAGGTTCCTACACCACAAGTAAATGTTGTCCCTACGAAACGGAATAATTCTAAACTCAGCATGATAGTTAAAGCTCTTGGCTTTCAGAAAACTGGGATGTAAGCAGCAAATCAAACAACCTATTTTATTTTTGATTCAGTGCCGTGACGCTGGCTGGTTAGAATCCTACTTTTCGTGCAGTCATAAAATTCTCTCATGCCACTCGCTATTATTGTGCGCCGATTCTGTGAAATGCGAGAGAATTCCAGGCACATGTAAGAAAATATCAACTTGCCATGGAAGATTTATTGGTGAGGCAACGGTCAAATTCTTTCTTTATACGCAATTCTAAGCCTGGAACAGCTTCCTCGTCTCCAGCAGATGAGAACGAAATCTGGCTCATTTAATCTAATTTTGTCTCTGCCAACAGATCCTTCTCTCTAGTTCTGGTCTGCAGAGCTGATTTTTATAATAGCTTCAATATGAAAAAAAAAAAAAAATTAAAAATCTCAGCATAGAGATCCTCCAATGCTTCCTTTAGACGTTTTGTGTCTCCCACTGTTAACCAGTAACAACGCAATTATTATTTTTTTTTTAATAATGACACCTGGAATACTGGAAGATCTAACATTTACTCAGACAAAACGATTTATCTTGGTATAACAGGATCAGCCTCTCAGCTGGAGCTTCTGGGTGCTACTCTACTACAAACAAAATAAAAACCCACAGTCAGCTGAAATTAATAGTACCTTGGAAACATGTCCTTACTCTCCTCGCACATGGAAGAACGTGTTGAGGATATTAAATCAGAACACAATAAATGGAGAGAAATGAATTTTTCCATTAATATCAAACACATTAGAGGCTACCACTAGTAACCAGCAGTGCTTCTTAAAATACTGCTACAGCATTCTTAATGGATGGTTTTCCTTGTGGCTACGTAGGCATGTGTACTGTGCTAGCTCCCCCCTCCTCCTGCACTGCAATACGTAGGAAGCTATTATTCCCAAATGGAGCGTTTGCTTGCTGACATCACATGCGGTAGGATCCTTTTGTTTGCCTGTGTCTCCTGCGTTGAAATGTTTGTCTGAGTCACAAATCCCGCCGCCCTTCTTCCTCTATGTCATGCTTGCTTGAGGGCTCCTCCCTGACTCAGAGTTTTTAAATTTTGACACAGCCCAGTTTGCTGCATGACAATCGAATACTTTTCCTTTTAATATTTGATTATGTAATGTGTATCTAAACACTATAATGACCCAAAAAATCACTGCCACTTTTTTGCAGCTTTTTGAATAGAGAGGTTTTGTGACTCAGATTCAGCATTTCGAATTTTGTTTCAAGGCAAAGTCCATTCAGTGTTACTAAATTAAAAATTAAAGATAGTGACTCCCACAACTTGAATTCTCCATTTAGCCTGCTGGCTGAGTTTCCTCGGCTCTAACATTATCAAGCACTATGCCAGAAAGGGGTCGTACGTGTGCATGTATACAAACACTTCTCATAATTGAATTACTGTTTTGCACTGCAGTACCTTTCTCCTCCTCTAATAATCTTATTGATTTGTCTTCTCTTAATAAAAAGAGGACAAATCCCTGCTGTATTTTCAGTGTACATTCATTCTTTCCTTTGGTTTCGATTCTGGAGCTGCTAGTGTATTGCTGGTGTCTAAGAAGCCTGGCTTTCCTCTTTATTAAAGCCATGAACAAAACAGATCCCGATTACAGAATCTTCATTCTGAATGCTTTGGTAAAAGAAGAACACAGAAGCTAAGGGCTATCTATGCAGTAGTTTGGTTCAAGCTTGCGTGGTGATAAAATATCCTTACTTACCAAGATAGGAACATGAAATTACCATGCTGGATTAAATCTTTTGTCCTTCAGATCTAGTCTTTCATCCATATTGTTACCACTACAAGATAAAGAAGAAGTTCAAAACAGTGCTTTGATTGTCCTTGATCAAGGACTTTGCAGCAGGTAAGGGCTGATGCCCCAATCTGGCATGGCATTTAGGCATTTATTTATCTTAAAGCATCCATCAGCAGCTCCGCTGCCTTCTGCCCTGGTCCGAGGCATGTGAGCAGATGGCTGCATGAAACCTTGTTAAAATTCAGATCCCCATAAAACCAGATGAGTGATCAAGACCTGTGTCATTAAATGTATGGCATTAGATGCTCGCATTTCACTGTTTTTTTTTACCCAGAGTAAAAGAAGTAGTTGCATTCTCCATCTCCCCCCAAAACGCTGAAGCCTCTTGTTATAGAAATCATAGATTTTTTTTATTATAAAAGTAAAATTATGCCATAGACAAAGGAATTTCCTACAACAGAAATGTGCATATTGCAGTCTTAATGTTAAAATAATGTCCAGAGAAGGAATTTAAATTGGAGTCTCTCAGGCTACCTTTGGTTGCCTGTTCACCATGCAACTGTTCTCATGCAGCACAGATTTTTTAACATTCAACTTCTGAATCGCTATTACTTTTCCTCTTCTCTCCGTGGCCGTTTGCGAGGGTTCATTTCAGTATCTTCTGCATTTTGAGTGACAGCTGGAGGCTGCACATCTCGGAAGCCATGAGACTGTAACATACAAGCAAAATCACGTGATAACACTTCTGTGGATATAAAGTATGAGTAACTAGTTCCCAGACGATCAGAATAAAGTATGATGCTGCCATTTATTTTAGATGAGCAGCCACAGAACGTTTATAGGCCAGGCTAAGCTCAGAACTGCCAAGCTTTTCGACAGACATGCCAACTAATAACTAATTTTTTTAAGGTATTTTATTTTCACCAACCAGGCTATCACTTTCATTTTACCACTAATAGCCCCTATGGCTAGGAAGCACTGCTTTTCTGTAAATTAACTTATGTTGCCTATTTAAATAAATTAAAATCCTTCAGCCCTTATTCAGGCTCCCACTGAAGCAAGGAGACGACTGGCTTAATAGCCTCACTCATTTTCGGAAACGAAACCGTGAATTGCTGAAACCTGGGATATTTTTGTTTCCCGTATCTACTTAATGAACTGAAAACATCAATGACACGTTGTAAGAGAACAGCGTTACCTGAACCAGCCTCTAGACTGCAAAGACTGTCCCAGCATAGCAATTTATGGGACACAATGGGATGAGAACCTTTAACTGCCAAAAACTAAATGTAGAAGTAAAAACTAGATGCTGCTACTCAGGAGAGAGCCTAAAGTGATCTATTCGGCTTAGCAGCATTTGTATTTTCTGTTATCTTAGCTCACAATTTAATGATTTTAAAAGATTTTAAAATAGGAAAGATCTGGAAAATCAGTTAGTTAAACATGTCATCAATGCAGATGGAGATACTGAGGTGTTACGTGAAGCCTGCAACTGTGTCTTCCCATCTCCAGACAAAAACTGCGCAGGGAGCACTGCTGATAGCTCAGTGAAGACTCTCACTGCAGTGCAGACTTAAGAGAGGAAAAGGGGTTAATCAGAAAAAGAAATTGCTTTGGGGATCCTAAATGCTCAGGTAGAGACGATGTGGGGATGACAGCATTTCAAGAAAGCTGACATTTTAGGTCGGTGCAGTGTGAAAAAGCAGGTACAATTACTCTCAGACACGTGACTTTTCTAAAATGCCAGTGTGTCCCACATCAAGATCAATGCAAAACAAAACAAAACTCAATCAAAATGTTTTGCTTAAGTCTGTCATCTCTGTATTTCTATTTCTAAATGCCTCACCTCACACAGCTTGCCATGTTTTTAAGGGAACAAACAGCAAGAGGTGCCACAAGGGCGGAATTTGTGCAGTCCCTCTGCTATTCTAAGCAACTCAAGTGTTACTCTAAATAGCGTAATGGGGAATCTTCAAGTTTAGTGTTTCACTGCTGCTTGCGTCTAATCTCTGCCATTTCCCTGAGGCACAAAGGTGGATCTGTAGCCAAGCAGGCACTTAATCCAGTATGCTAGACTCCCAGCGAAAGCATTCCAATGGTTATAAAGGCCAGAACCCGATAAAGTAGGCTGCTTAGTATGGATGATTTCCATTTAGTTACAGGCATGTACCTCCTGGGCATACCGCCTCAAAAATACAAGAATTTTGTGTATGTTTGTGAAGCTCGTTAGTGGTTTTTACATGGCGAGAACATGGCTAATGGAAGCAAGGACCTACAAAGCTCAGACAGTCTACGGTCATTTTGAATTGTTCTTTAACATCTTCTGGCATCTACAGACTGCATCAAGATTGACAAAGGTACATGGCTTTAATACTTGAGCAGTATACGCATTGCTAGTTTGGCAGACTCTCCACAGTTTCAGGCAAATACTGACAATTCCTACCCAGAACATAGGTCCTGGGTCTCTACCTTTCACAATTAAATAATCAGGTCACATTACCCGGGAAATTTAGGTGAATCACATGATCTACTTACTCCCTTGTGCATAAATCGATTTACATTTCTATACTGCATTTAAGAATGAATCCTTATCAGCCTGTGAAAGAAACTGTTTCGTTTGATAGGTGTTCCACAGCTTCCACACTTGCCCAGAGTGGTGACCGCCTTGCCAGTATGCTGGAAAGGACACAGCTGAAAAAGAACTAGGGCTCGGTCACTAAGTTACACACTTCCCCATGGGCTTACAGGCACTGAACAGCCAGTTTGTCAGTGGGACCAAAGTATCTCATTTCCATAAGCCTAAACATCTTTGAGGATCCAGGCTTAAGGAATTTATTATTTTTTTTTAATTGTCTTTTTTTGTATGCTGGTTATACATAGATGTGCTAGATCAGATTTGGAAACACTGAACATGTATTTACATCTTCCAATTTAACTACGGAGATGGGAATGAGAAATTATAACAGCAGACTGTTACCATCAGACCTGAATTTCATGAAAGAAATAGGGATAATACATTTTTTTACTTACAGAAACTGTCTGCTGAAAGCAGCTCAACAGGATTAAGGGAAAAAACACAGGAATGATCAAGTTTTAACTAATCTGTGATTGGGATACACTCTCAACTGTATTTCAAGATTGTGTGCATTCACACAGAAGCAGAGAGCACAGCCGTTTTATAATGCATATAAAACTGAAAGGGAAAAGGCAATTAAACTGTCTAAGATAAAATCCATCTGTTTGTCAGCTGGAGAGAAAGGGCTGCACACTCAGATCACATGGTCCAAACAACCTTGGGATGTAGTCCCCCTTACCCTTCCAATCTTTACAGAACCAAGAATATATCTATATATATTTGCAGTATTTTTTCTGTTCAGGTGAATACATTCAGGAGTGAAAAAAAAATCCGATTTCTGTTCAATAGTTTGAAGATCTCATCTTATGGCAGCATTAAAATCTGCAGGAAATGCTATGGCAACGTGTTTCCATGAGGACACACAGCAAATAGTTATGGCATGTACCTATGTATCTGACATTTGAAGATATGAGAATCGAGTGGTGGGGTTTTTTTTAAACCTAAATACAGCTTAGACAGTATGTATTCTCATTAATATGTATCTAAGCACCCCACAAAAGAAAATAATCACAGGATTTAACTAGGGATGAATAAAGACTCCAGCCACAAGCTGGAAGCTCCTCGTATGAGAGTGACAGAAGAGAAAAATCTCCAGTATCTACTGGCTGGTCATAGGGTCACCGATAGGATGGAGCTATGGAAGAGACAAATACAACCTAGATTATATCAGGCAACACACTTAAAGCGGAGATGTGGAAATATGTACGGCACAAAGCACTGGTGAGACCTCATGTACGATTCTGGTCACCCTTGTCCCAGAAAGATAAACTCAACTGGAACAGATGCAGAGAAGAGCCACTAGGGAAACAATAACCTACCTGACAAGGGAGAAAATAGCTTGGCTTGTTCAAGTCTCCCAAAATGCAGGCTCGGAGAGCGCACAATTGTCCTCTGGAATTGCACTTGGGCCAAAAGTTAGCATCAAGGGCAGATAAAATGAGCAGTACTAGCACAAGAAGAGATGGGGACAGGCTGCCTGTAAATTTGATCTGGAAATCAAATTGTTTTAACCCTGAGAGGACTAACATGCTGGGTCATTTTTCTAACGAGAAAAGGTGCAAAATATTCATAAACTTGGAAACATCCCAATATTACTGGTTACCTTCAGAAGGCAAACTGAAAGGCAACACTAAGAAAGTAAACATCGTTCTCAGATTTGTCTAAGTGTCTGAAAATTCCTTTACAGCTAACAATTTGCTCCCGTCTCTGTATCTCCATCCCAAAAGAAATACTAACTGTAATGCGATACGGTATGGTTGACTCCTTCTGACTCGGTGATTTGTACAACGTTGCCAACCTGGTTAAACAAAAACCAGATAATTATGATTAGTGAATACAATAATAAAAATTCCAAGTAACCAAATGACCAGACCCAAGTTTTCCCACAATCATGGGGTAGGTGACTGGTGTAATTCTTATGTAGGTATTTTCATATGGATCATTTAAATCGTGGATGCCAAATTCCCGTCCTTACATGACCTGTCAGCTCAAACACAACGTAGACCTAATAAAAAGAGTGGATGATTAATTAGCCTCGTTTCATCAAAGAATTTGATCACATTTTTGGAACAATATTCCTCATGAATTAATTCCAAATGCCACTTTCTTAAAATGCAAACAAAAAAAAGGTTTTGAGCACAACTCTTTCCTGCTCCATTAAGCAATCATTTGTTCATTGACCTCTCAAAGCTGGGAGATACCCTCGAGAATTCAAATACTTCTAGGGAGGTTTTTTTCTAGAGATTTCACAAGCCTGTCAATATAACCTAGTGGATGGAGCATGAGAATAAGACATTCTCAGCCTGACCTTGCCACTGACATACAGCATAACCTTGAGAAAATCGTTTGCCTGGCCTTCTCCTCTAACTCTTCTTTGACTTTGTGCATTTAGACTCTAAGCAAAGCACCTTGGTTTGTGCTCGTACGGCACCTAGCCCGATAGATGCTTACGTAATATAGACAGAAGACTGCAAAACAGCTCAAAAGCAAGGGATTTTTCAACCAGTCCCAGGGCTGCCAGTCTGCGCTATGCCCACCGCCCCAAAACCTACACTTATGTAAAGCCAGTATAGAAAGTGTTCTGCTCTCTGTATCAAGACACCTTGCCAAAGATCCCGTTAATTATTTTTGGGTTTTTTTTCCCTCCCTGAGGTGCCATTCTATTAGACGGCACGTAATTACAGCCTGAGGAACACTGCCACTTCGTATTAGCTACACAGGGAATTCCTCAGAACATTTAAGTGTTGGGTTATACTTTCACAAAATAGCCCAAATCTGAAGCTGCAGAAGCCATGCTTTTACAAGCACCCAGCTGGAGCTCTGCTGCATGCCTCTGACTCAACAGGATCTTTCCTCACAGCAACGAGAACCCTTATAATTAAGCTCTGACATTTTCAGTAGTAGAGAGAATGAAAGAGACAGGTATCATATTTGGCCAAATCACAATTTAAAAAAAAAATTTTTAAAAGGCAAATGGATTCCCAAATGGTCATCTTTGCACCTCAGTAACCTAATATAAAAACAAGGAACAGCAAAACCACGACGGATCATCAGGTATAGGTAGCTAGGGTAAAAATGCAACAGAATATAGCTCTTTCTGCTTTTTACAGATAGGCAGCTGTAACCGGAATTGCTATGCTTCTGCAGTCCCCGCTCCATACCAGCTGCAGATTTAGAACAGTAAATAAAACATGTTTGTCTATCTTTGGCTTGCTTTCTGGAACGTGTACCTACAAGCTTCCTAGCTGTGCTGCAGAAGAAAAAAGCTCTTTACTTTTGATATATAAAATTTTGTTCACTCTGCAATCATTATGTTGATGCAACTTCTGTCTTATAAAGGCTGTTAACTAATCAGTGATGTTAATTTAATTCCAAATTAAACAGCCTGCTGTAATCATTCTGCATTGCCTTCAAACTTAGAATTTAAAAAACAAAACTCCACAAGAAAGTGTCGCTGCATTTCTCTTTCAAGTTTAACAAGCAAAACTATGCACAACAACATTCCAGTAGCATTTCTGTTCGCTGTTTGCAGAAGATTAGGGAATTGAAGGAAGGCTTCTTAAACTCAAGTAGCTGCATTGTGATACTATATACATGACAAATTTAACTGACCAGGAAAGAGAAGTGAGTCTGAAATACAGCAAAGAGGGAAAAAAAGAACCAGGAAACAGAAAAGATCTCACTGCAACAGACAGAACTTCATACTGCTTTTAGAAGGGTCTTCCTCATTCCTTTGGGCTTCTAAAATCATCCTCTGTAGGTCAGCTCTGCATTGGGAGCAAATGCAGTTCTCGTTCCACCTCTCTGCAGGTCATGGGGACTTGGTATCTGCATAGCTGCCCAGTTTTGCAGAACCATCCTGCTGCACTCAAAAGCAGAAAGGTGCAATGGCTGCCACTGAGGCTCAGGGGCCAGCAGGTCTACGCTCTGTCCTCCTGAGGATCACGATCTAGGTAGAAAGCCTACTTTGGCATCTTTGGCTTTGTACCAACTGGGGCCTAAAAGACCGAAGCAAAGAAATCCTACTCCCTGTTTACAAAATGCAGATAGTAAAAAAAACAACAACAAAACAACCCCTTCTACTTCGCCACCAGATCCTAAATCCTTCTGTCTGAGCAACTGCCATTAGGATGTTATATTTTGATGAGACATGGCATCTTGTCAGAAAGAAAGTACAGCACTGCAGGAAGCTGACCATGGTGAGAAGGAGAAGCATGACAGTTCAGCCCACACTGTCTTAGGCTGAACTAGAAAGCTCTTCGTGAGCGTGAGCAGCCCGGGACATGGCAGACCAAGGCCAGAAGTCAAATTCAAGTCCCTGCTTAGCCACTAGGGCCAGTCTGAATAAGATTCTCAAATGTCACACTTGTCAGTATTATTATGTACCTTACTGGCTGACATTTTCCCTTACCTCTGACTGTTGTCCCAGTGAAAGATTAAACGGACAGTAGCAGCATGTCCCCAGCTTTCTCCTGCGTGACACAAAATGACAGGCCATTTTATTTATCTCCTGTAACAGCAGCATCACCAGTAAACTGAACTGAAATTAGACCAGTCTTCCAAAAAAAACCCCATCATTAAAACATATATATACCTTTCTTGCAGTAATGAATCACATCTCTTTCATATGTGCAAGGATTTCGCAAGTAGTCTGTCAAATACACTGAGGCAAGGAATAACCTCTGTACTCACAGTGTGTTTTATAGGAACCTTGATGCAATACTTCCATATTTGCAGGAAGTTTTATGTATACCTAATAAAGGACAGGTACTAGACAAATCTTGAAAACAGAGGCAGCAGGAAGAAAAGTTTTTTCTAATTACTACTGAAGAAGTCTAGTGAGTATGTCTAAATCCTACTTCAAAATTGCGATATTCTGTCTCTCAGGCATAATTATGAGCAAACATCACTCCCTTTGGGATACAAGCTTTGGGAGCAAGTCAATGATTATTAAAGTATTAAGGGCCCCTGAAGCAGTCTTCTGCTTCTGACAGCAGAATGCAAAAAGAAAACCCACGACCAAATGCAAGAGGCAGGGGACCGTGGTAGAAAGAGAAGGTAGTTTGGGGTGTTACCCTATTTCAGGGGAAACAGTCCTACTGTTTCAGTTCACACCTGACCATGAGCGCAGTCAATTTACAGACAGCGTTATTGGGTGTTTTCCTCTGTTTATCCCAGGAGACAGTCAGTAGTCCAAAGATGGACTGCGTTTTAAAACAGTTATTTTGGTTAAGTGCTGCAAGCCTCTCCTTTCCACCTGCACACAGCCCTGTGACTTCTGAATCACTTGTTGGTCTCCATCATATCACCAGCCCCGCATGCCCCATGTGCTCATTGTGTTCTTGCCACTGATGCAAACATTATCTATAATTACATTTTCAAGAGACTGAAAATTGCAGTCTTTGTGGAACAANTAACGAAGACCTAGACCCTCTAGGCATCTTGCCAGACCTTGCTCCACTATATCTAAGTTGAGATTAAAGATTTTGGCTATCAGATACGGTTCCGAGTCAGAGATCAAAACACATTTTACAATGGATACAAATTCCACACCAGAATGTTTCCAGCTGTATCGAATATGAGAGAAAAATGCTACTGTAAAATAAGCTATTTCTGAGTTAAACTGGCTGTAGATTAATATTTGACCTCCTTTCTAAATATACCCAGTAGGAATGTCTAGGAACACCCAGCTTAACTATTACTAGTGAGAAAGAAAGCTGTCCCCTTCATAAAGCTCTTGTCTTAATACCTTGCAGCATCTGTGCTTCCCCCCCGCACCATAATTAAGAACTTCCCTTCTGCTAGGAACCTGAATAAGAGTTTAGAGATTAATGCTCTTGTGAAATCTTAGAAAAGGCTGTTTCTAAGGCTTACTAATCAATGGGGAGAAAGAACTATTTAGGGGAGGGCAATAGGATTGATTTTACTTGGGGTTTTGCTGCTGACCCCTCCTTCAATAGTTCCTTTGGCTACAACCAACCATGGAGGAGCAGGAGGTTCTTTAGCCTTCACCGTGAGACTGTAGAAATAGCATCGCTTCAGAGAGGGTCATAGAAATCACCTTGTAATCCACCAGCTCAATACCTGCACCGAGTCTATGGAATAAATTCCCATCAAAATGAAAACAGCTTTGTACCACACTGAAATGCTCAACTTGAGATATTGCTGTTTAGGATGAGGGGAATATCTCTTAAATATTTTATGAACTGGTACAAAGTTTCATTTTTGCAAGAGTACACACTACTCAGTTTAACAATACTATGTGGTTACGCACGCATTTGGGGGAGAGTCACAGTCGGTTTATGGTCAATATAAGGTTATGTCAAATTAAATGTCAATCAACACAACAGCTCTCAAACAATGCTGGCTATTGAAAAAAAGACAGAATCTATTAGCTCTAATTGAGTTTGTAGCCAGAAAGGCTGCCAAAAATAATACATTGGAGAGCAAGAGGCAAAAATAACCAAAAGGGGCAGACACTGGAAGCTGGGTCTTTATCTGCATGAACAGCTCAGAGTTCCACATTCTTCACATTCTCGAAGGAGATGTCTCTACTTGTTCGTTTTATCTTATATCTGTGCCAAATGGTTCAATGCCTGTGCAGACACTGGGAACATCTTCGCCTTTGTACTGTCCCTTTCTTTTCCCTCCCCTCCAGAACAAGGGAATCATTACTTAGTTCACAGAAACTGAAGCTGTGGACAGAGAATTTGTGCCCTTTAAGTGCATCATAAAATAATACAAAGTTACAACCTGAAATAAGATTTAAACGCTGAGCTTTTTCTTAATTTGTCAAAATCCCTACTTCAGAAGAGCTGTTCTATTTTCCCCGGTGACCTCAGCAGAAGAGGCTATATGAGGTACTCTGCTCACTGCATGGCAAAATGGAGCAGCAGTAAAAAGCACTTAAACTCGCTAGGGGAAGGCTGTAGTTGAGGATCCCACACAGAACTTCCCTCCACAGCGTAACTGTCGAGAGCAATGGGTAGAGAGTTCCAGGTATGCAGCAAATATGAAACATCTCTGCAAATAATTAATGGAATGTGTTTGAGTGTAATGGCAAAATAAACCACTGAAACAGTTTTGGGGAGGCAGTGAATGATTCTCAGGGAATTTAGGAAATTGCAGCGTATTTTGAGGTGTGCAACCATTAAGTTGTGCTCTTCTGTTAGTACTTTAACCTGTCCATCACCACATTCTTCCTGGAGGTTTTCTGCCCCCAGGTCCATCCCTACATTTTTTGCATGACCTTCACTAGCCAATTTCAGTCTAAACTACCTGATTTATCAGAAGTTTACTTATTATTTAAATAGCCCAAGCTTACCTGGCCCAATTTTGGCAGAAACAGATTGGGAGACAATCACATCAACAGCTCAGCCAGCATATAGGATGCGGCAGCGACCTCCAGCAGGGGTAGTGGCCTCCTCAGCTGACACAGCTGCAGCCGGAATAGAGGTAACTCCCCAGCCTAAGATCCTCAGGGGAAGGCTGCAATACATTAGCTGCACGTCTAAAAACCTGGTTACTCAGGGAGTTCTTAGTACCTAGTGCTTCCCCATAAAGGGTGATTCAGTCATCGTAAGGAATACCAATAGATCTAATATCAAGTTTAGTATTAAAAATTTTGGTTTAAAAGGGGGGGGGGGGAATCCAGCAACGCTCTCAATCTGTGAGTTTCTGCGATCTGAAAATGTCATGACTTTTAAAAATATTCATAATCCCTTTTCAAAAATCTGACTAGGATTCTAATCTGCACACCCTGTTTGAGTTTAGAATAAAATTTGATAGTTGCTAATTATAATTACACTGCTGACATAGATAAGGACTACTGTAGAGTTCCACGATGCTAGCAGTTCCAGATGGGTCTACTAGTTTCACCATGGATTCTGCTACACTGCAGAAGTTCAACAGATAATTTCATTTAATTCGTACACATTGCCAAAAGAAAGGAAGTCATACGTTTGAAGATTAACTCAGTTTTCAGCTCACAAGCTAAACACCTACCCAAAGCAGGTACCAATGTGGACTGGCTTGGTCCAATCCTTGTTGTCATTTGGTTTGTCAGAACTACCTAAAAGAGGAAACAAAAGCAAATAAAACGAAAATCTCCAGAAAAGCAGCATACTGGTGGGAGGGAAGAGAGGGATTTTTCAAAAAGCGTTGATTATCAAGTTACTCAGGCAAAACCCTTGCCTGCTATAATGAAGCTTTTGTGTTAACAAGAAGAAACTGTAAAGGTGCCTCATCTTTCCCCAACAGCCAAAACAAACAAAAAAAAACAACAACAACAAAAAGAGAATCCTACAAAATGTATTTTCAATTTGCACAGAATTTTAAAGTCTTGAATGAAAGAAATCTAAGAAACTTAAATTTCTCCCTTCCCAAGGGATGCAAACTACACAACTTGTATATTCCACCATATTTGTACTAAATACTGCTTGGATCTGTATTTAGATGCACATGACTTGTACTAGCCCTCTATAAAGAGATAGACTTCAGTCACTGTGGCATAAATGAACTTGGTGGTGCTGCTCAAAACATGCATAAGCTTAGTGATTAACAGAATTTCTGCACCTTGTAGTCTAAAAATGCGCGAGTGGGTACAATACAAAGCAGAATGAAAGTGAACAGACAGAGCGGGGGAGTGTTTTCGCAGCACGAGTCACTCGTAGGAGGTTCACAGACAGTCTAGGTTAGATCCCTGGTAGAAGTGGGGGTGGGCGAGACAGAAGAGAGCCAGGAATATTAATTGCAAATTTCATGAAAAATGAAAAATAAAAAATTGTACCCATCTTAAACCCTAGGGGGTTTCATTGTTTGACATGCTTGTATGTTTCTTGCTTGAACAGTTAAGAAAAGCGTGCTAGAGCAAGCAATTCCACTGAGCACACAGGGCAAACACCAAAGCACTCAGACAGCTGAAAGGCCCAAGACATATATTGCGCATTTTAGAGAAGTAACTCATTATATACGGATGATAACAGCCCCAAACAGGCTCCTCATCTCACTGCTGGAGAAGGGCTGGTCTGGGCACCCTAGCACAAGCCGCCGAGTTCAGCTTTAGAAACCAAAGGAACGAACTTCCTACCACATTAGAGCATTCCGACTGCCCAGCTTTGCTGCCCGACAAGCAATTTCTGGCGCGCAAGTTGAATTTAGACTGCTCGCAAGCTACATGTAACTAACTCAAAACCTAACTAGAGGGCCACTCGGAGCGAAATCATTTCTGAAGCTCTGTGACTGATCGCTTCTTTAGCGAGTGTTTATTTAGCAAGCGTTTGTACTGAACTGCTCACTTGTTCCAAGTTACGTATGTTTCGCTTGACCAAAGGAAAAAAGACCATACAATGACAACTGCTCCTCTTCAAGGTCACCAGGTACCCAATGCAGGAGTGAAAGCCCTCAGTAAACTGGCGGCTGTGCAAATCAAGCAGTCATACAACATTCGTCTCCCTTGCTGCCCACACCAGCAGGAAGAAGCTTCGTAATTCATGTCCAGGCAAGAGAGGAGGTACGCTTTCAGCGGCAAGCACAATCGCCTAACCCAGGCGGAATGTGGAGCTGTGCTCTTTCCCTTCCTGCAGCTATCAGAGGAAGCACAAGGGGAGGCTTATTTTTAGCAGTTAGGAACAAAAGCCGCTTGCGCAAGGGAGTTGTGGGTGACAAGGTTGCAAGTCACCTGGAAACAGTTACAGGCACAAGCACCATTTTGAGACTCTGTAAGCTCTAATTCCTGAACAATGCTTCTCTGTGCTGTCAAAGACTTGCCAAAACAACTTCTGGAACAGATGTAGCTTCTGAGTGCCATCTGCTGGCTACGCGGCTGCAGATTTGCTGGCCTCCATATTGGCGTAAATGACGTAGAAACAATGCCCAGCAAGAAGCTATGGGTTTCCACGGATGCCGGAACAGCAAGCCAAACTAGCAGATAAAGTGGTCTTCCTCCCTAAGAACAGTTCCTCTGCTAAGACAGTAGCTTGTTTTTAAACAAAGAGTGGAAAATTACATTGGAACTGCTAAATACTCTGCTGCATTTTAAAGCGCACGCTTAGTAGGTAAAAGTCACCAAAGGAGCGTTCCTTGTCCAACCAAATCATTAAAGACAACGATGTGAAACAGCAAGACAAACTGACATGCTACCATTTAATTAGGATCCACAGGATGCTTTTACTGCAAATTTTACTTATTTTGGCAAGTCTAGGAATTTTCCACCTGACTAGTTTTGTCTGTGCAAGCCACCTATACTTACTAAGCAAACTGGCAAACGTGAACATACAGGATGTTATTGCAGGTTTATTTTGCTATTTACAGACAGTCAGAAAGCACATTTGCTTAATCCTCTGCAATGTATTTATTCCAAAGCAGCATCTTTTGCGATGTAAATCTGCCCCAGACTTACCGCTGATTTATAATCATTTGCTACAATGATCAGCTGTTGAGCCAGACCATTCAAAAGCCTTGTTCGAAGTGAGAGGTCCTCAAAGGCATGGCGAAAAGGAAATGCAATTCCATCGACTACCACCAGTTTGACCTAAATGCAGAAGAAAAGGAAAAGCTACCATTACTATCCTACAAACAAATGACAAAGAGCAGTAAGACCTCTTCTGAAATACACTGGAATGTTTCATATAAGGTGATGACAATCTCTTATTTCATACTCAGATGTGCATGACAGCATAACACCCGTTGTCCCTCTCGATATTTCGGAGACAATCAGCACTCCACAACAGCGCCGCGTCAAGAGCCTCAAGCTCCAAACACACCACTACACTTGCTAGGTGCAGTACTGCATAATGCATAGACACTAGCTCAGACCACAGCTGCACTAGCTTAAACAAATACTGTACTAAGCTCTCCCATTAGTTAACTCGGCACAGAGCTGCCTTTCCGACTGTTTCCAGTTTCAGAGCTCACTCACAGCTAGCTGACTTATCTCTGCAGCACCTGGTACAGAATACAAAATAACAAAGCTGGACTCAAAGCCTTGCAGAAGAGATGCTGGAGAAAAAAACAGATCACTAAACGTCAGAACTGTACTTCAATCAACTCTCCACGAGCAGTAATTTATTTCACCTTCTCCCTCAAAAAATAAAACCCAAACCTAGAATAGAAACTAGAATACATGCTGTCTGCAGTCACTGTTAAGATAACTCAACAGATTCTAAGGGTCATGATCAGTGACCTGTCTTAGAAACACGGATTTTAACAGATGCTTAAAGATATTCCAGACACTATGCAACGGAGCCGAGTATCTATCTTGCCTGAAGATGTTTGCTTTGCAGAATTATTTCTTTCGTAGCAAGCGTTAGCTGAAGCTAGAGCACAATGCTGCTGCTGGCTTATCACCCTTAAGACACTATATAAACATTAGTCTGGGATTTTGATTTATTCTAACTTCATTTGTTGTAGCTGTTTTGATGACCCAAGTTTGTCTGAAATACAGAAGGGAGATGGATAAGTCTTAACAGCGTTCGCACGTTCAGATGTCACTCAAATCCTAGGTATCTACAAGTTCTTGCATTAATGCACAACATAACAAATTGGAAACAATACCAGAAAACTGATTTTCTGTATTATTGATTTAACTCATTACTGGGAAGCAGCTTTGTGGCTGGAACATACAAGCCTGCAGCAAACATCACTCTGTGAAACGGCCCTGGGCCTCCAACTGAAAAAAAAAAATAAATCTTAATTTGAAAAAGAAGATTAAATAGTTAGAATTAAAATAAGATATTCTTCTGTTTTCTCCTTTTTCCTCCTTCCTGCAAATTCTTTTCTATGAGCCTGTACATCTCCCTCATGCATAATTTTCTGACTGTAAGAACAACCAGTTTAACAGTATAGACATGACTCACACTAGAAAGGAATGTATACTTAGTTATGTAACTTGTCTATCGGATGAATACGTCCAGGTAGGATGCAATTTAGTCTCTTTTCTCCCAGTTGCACTTATAAAATAGCAAACAAGTAGACTTAAAGTATTCAAAAGTAGGCTATATAGCGAAAGCTTGGTAACACATGCCTTCTCCATGTCAGTTTGTCTCTACTAGACCTCAAAGAATTATGTTTATTATGACAAAAATAGTTTCCAACAGAGTCTTTTTAATATTATTGGTCTTTCTCATATTATTAACAAGATCTCAAACTAAGTCATATTTCCAAATGAGACTCTTTACAACTATGTGTCTCTCAATAAACCCCCAAAACCTGGCGGTTTCCTGTGGTCCCAGTCTCAGCTCCAAGTCTGCACAGAGGCTCGGACTAGTTTTAATGAGAGTTGGACTGCAAGGAGCAATCTGTCAAGTCACTTATAGCCTGTCCAAGGAACCACCAGAAGGTCTTACGGTTCTCCCGCAACCTTCAGTATTTCAGGCTCCAGGCCAAGCACAGATAATCAGCACAGATGGTACCAGCGAACTGCAGCCCAATGTAACTGTGCTAATGAAGCCATGTACTTTCCACAAGAGCAAACACAACAGGGCACCGTTAGTACCTGGCAGAGAAAGGGAAATACCAGACTACACCAAGCAAAAGTAAGACTCCCATCTGCGCTTTCAAGAACATAGCGGCTTCCAAAAATTGAAATGATATGCAAAAGACAATCTACCTAAACAACGCCGATTTGTGCTTTGTTAGAACGAGGCACAAGTCATCTTCCCCGAATCCTGTTCGGGAGTGATCTGCTGTGCAGAATCTAGAAATCTGGAAGGGAGGTGGTGAAAATCTGCCTTACAATAGCGTTTCACTAAGACACTAGGTACTAGGAAACTTTCTGGCTGTAGTCCACCCAAGAGTCAAGCTGCAGGCTCTGGTTGCTTGTAGCAACAGAAGATGTATTGGAAAGAAGGAGAAGAGTCACTTTCTGGATGCCAAGATGGTGCAGGATGCTTCTGGTCCCCAGCGATCTTCTAGGACAAAAAAAACAAATGGGACCTAAGCCTTTCTGATCCCCCTGCATCATGGTCATCACACACACACCTAGCTCAGAGACTCTTTTGTAAAGCAGTTTTGTGAAGATTCGTAACTCGGTGCTCATAGAAATGTAACAACCTGCGGCAACATAGATCCGGTATCCTTGCCTCAAAGGGGAGATTCAGGATGATGGCAGCAGTGGCAGCAAAAGCAAATTACTCTCAAGAGTAATTGGGACGGGAATGAAAAAGCAAACAAGCACGCAAGCTTTACATTTGTACTCTGGCATCAGCCAATACATTACTGCCAAGCTGATGAGGTACCAAGGTGTTACTCGTGTTACTCCTACTGTAACAGATGAACATCCCTGAAAATCTTTAGTGTGAAGATGAGCGGTATCTTCTGGTGAGTCTGCAAGAACCCTTACCTTTGAATGCTCTGAAAGAAAGTCTGGGAGGAGGTAGACCTGTGCAAGAAGCTCTATGTAGTCACGGCAACGGAAGTAATATATGTGAGAAAGGATACTTTCAAGAGAGAAGGTCTCCAAAGCCTTTAGATGATCTGAGAACAAATAAATGGATGAGTAAATGAGTCAGAAGTCTGTACCAGCACATTGCTACTTTAATTGTTCCACCAAACTATGCCTTCCACATATAGCAACAGCAAGATTCCCAGAAACAGAAACAGTCAAGGTAAAGGGTGTGGGAAACATACCTTCCATCTGGCTTGAAAGTCAAGAAGGCGGTGAGCAGATGCTATCTCAGCATTTGCACACAGATACACCGGAGCCTCCAAGGGAGTGCTCCAAAAATGAAAAATTTACTTCTGAAGAAAGAACTTTTCCAGTAAATCATTTTCAAGCCAGAACACCACCAGAGGACAACAGTGACGATTAATCATCCATTGTTTAATGCACAGGCAGTAGCTCATTTAATACAGTGTCCCTTTACCGCTGTTCAAGCAGAAGTTTGCTGCATAAAATACTCTTGAGATTAACGTAAAAGTTGTGTCAGTATCCCCAACACACTGATGATTTACAGAATAAAACTCTTCATTAAATGCAGCCTGGTTATATTGACCTAAGGAAGGAGCTGAATTTTACAATATGGAGCTTCGGCAGCAACACTGCCTTAAGAAATTCAATTCTGCCGTTCCTCTCCTCTTTCCCCAGCTGCTCTCCCTGCCCCTGCGTTGCAGCACATTATCCCTCAGTTTTGCTGACAGAGTTGTGTTTGGATTTTGCTGTAAATTTGATCATTAAAGTGCTACCAAAAAAAAAAAAAAAAAAAAAAAAAAGAATG